>APFE031652204.1:329705-378084 GCA_000404065.3 Pinus taeda
TCTCCAAGTGGAAGTAGGAACTATCAGAGAGAGGACACTAATCAAGACCCCAGAAGATGACTCACCTCCCTATAATCATCTATATATGGATCCCTCATCACAGATATCCAGAGGTTGGAATTTTGTATCCTATAGAGAAGTGTTGTTGGTTTTCTGGTGTACATTCATAGTGTTGGGTGATCTAAGATTTGCTTGAGGTGAAGAAGGGCTTTCTAGATGGAGGATGATGTTGGGTCAGAACATATGGCTGTAATCCTCTTGCTAGTTTTCATCTTAATAAAGCTATTCAAGTTTTCCTCCATATTCTTGTGTACTTGTTTAGATATGCATTTGTATGCTTAACACACATCTGGTCCTGTGTTATCTATGAACATAGATCTTTGTTATTTGATAGTAGTATGTTGCTGTGATTCCATAGGTGCTCTTTGAAGCTGGGTAGACAAAGCAGAAGCGGCAAAGCTCTATTAGGAAGGAGAGAAAATCAAGCACAAGACTAAGGTTGGTCTCCTTTGTTCCACTCCTATCTATTTTCATAAAGGAAAGAGAAAATAGACTTTACTTGTTTTTTTCTAAGATAGCCACCAATCTTAGTGGGAATAGCAGCATCCGAGTGGACACTATTCCCAGTAATAGGGTATGATTGCTATCACATAGTTTGTTTATATAAGCATGTTGCCTGAGTTGTATGAGTGTTTCTTACTGTAGTTTTCTCTTGTTGTAATAGGGTTTCAACCTAAAGCCCTAGGGTACATATTCTTGTAACAGAATTAGTGACTTCACTGGGGTTAAAAATCTTGTTATTCCTAGTTTGGGTTGTTGAGTGTCAATCAGGGCTCAGTTCTTGGTTTGCTTGTTGTGACAGTATTGTTTGGTCTAGTAGAATCTTAGACCTTAAGATTGATCTTTTTGGTCTAGCTTCATTTTTTATTTTTCTTGCAAAGCTTCATATACACACCATTGTCTGTTTATAGTAGCATACACACTCTTGTTTTTGTGAAGTGAACCCGCGTATACACGAGTTTCCTTTGTTAGAAGTGCATGTACACACAACTGTGCTTGAACATAGTCGCGCATACCATTTTTTGCATGCTTTTTTCAAATCTTTCTGCCCAGAAAGATTTTTTTCTTGGTTTGTTTGGTTTCTGAGTGGTCAGTTTCTCTCTTCAAAATTTAATTATTCAGCAAGCATACTATTTTAAATTCTCTTCTTCTTTGAGAAGTTTTTGGCCTAGGTTTGCTTTTGAGTGAGTTTTCTGATTTGTGTTTGAACACATAAGACTTCTTGTTGAGGTTATTTATTGCTCTGGTCTTCCATAACAACATATTGTTTTCAACTTTTGTGTCAAGATTGATTATTGGTCTACTTTCTTTTCTTTCTATCATTTCATGGCCTTACACCTTTTATTTCTTTTTGAAAGTTGTCATTTGACGCATTTTAAAGTGTTTCTTTCTTGAATTCTTGGTCAGATTCTCAAAGCTCTTTTGTTGCTTCTGGATCAATTAGTGCAATTTGAAGCCCTTTTTGTTCAAGGTTTCATTCATGTCGAATTGGTAACTTACAAAGTTTCCTTGTGCTTTGCTTTCAGTATTTGAGTCTTTGGTGACTTTTTTATTACTTTTGAAAAGTTATTTTCATTGCTTCTTGAAAAATAAAAGTTCTTAAAAAACATTGTTTTGCTTTCTTTTTCCAAGTTTGGTTTTGGTTTCTTTTGATTTTTTGAAAGTGATTTTTTATCTTTTTTATTAGTCCTTATTGTTTAGAGAAGATTTTGTATTCGAAATTTATATTCTTTTCAAACACTTAAGTTGGCTGATTAATAAGTTATAAACAATTACTTTCGTTCTTTTTTAGAATAATCTAGGATCTTGCATTATCATGTACACCTTGCATTAGGGTAGTTTTTCATTATTAAAGCATCAATAGTATTTTTAGCTTTTGTGAGTGTTAAGTGTGCTATAAGAAAAGGAAAATTTTTTTGCTTTATAGAATTTTCTTAGAACCCAAGTAGAAATTTCTTTTCATTAAGAACAAACAATTTCATTTCATATAAGTTAGTTTTTCATTAATTTCTTTCGCGTCATACAAACACCATAGGTTTCATTTCCATATTTTCCCTTTGAATTAAAAGAAAAACCACTTAAAATCAAGTGCTTAATAAGATAAACTAGAGATTTTTGTATTGTCATCAGAATACACCAGCAAGTTTTAGGTTTATTTAAGGCCTTGGATTAGGTGAGAGGAGAGTAAACTCTCCAAGGCCACTCTAAATTGTAAAACATAGAAGTCTGATTAAAGAGTGAAATCCAATATCGTTAGGGAAACTGGGAAAGCTCCATGACTGTGAGTTAATCATGAGGGTTCGTGAAGATAAGGATGAGAGATACCCCCTCTCTTACTTGTTGGATCTTACCTCACAATTGTTTCGCTCAGCTTCTGATATGAGTTGGTGTCTTTAATTGCCTATCCTAGGGATCCACATAGGTGGCTTCAGAGGGGAATCTCATGGCACCTGTGGTTGATGTTGCATCACGTTCGATAGTACTTCTGGAGGGCACCCTTGTGAAGCTTGGGGGCTTTCACCAACAAAGGTTGTTATCTGGAGGTCAGTGTAACTACCTCTAATACCTTCGCTAGTATACCTGGGGTGTAATTACCCTAGTCTATTTTTGGAAGGCCCTTATTATTAACTTTCTTTTATTTTGGTGTTCGGTCCTAATCACCTGGAGTAGAAATACTTGGAAGTTGTTTGATTTATGATCTATTTAGGGACATTTTTAGTGTGTGTTCTATGCTCCTAGCCAGCCTAGCTTTCAATTTTCTTGAGTATTTAAGTAGATTCTATAAAAATAATTCAAAGAGGCTGACTAGCCATGTTGATGATCCTGGAGACTTCGTGGGATTTCACCTACAAGTCCAGAGGCTTCTCCTAGAAGGCATAGGAGCGATTCTACCAATGGTTTTCAACCAGTGACAATAGGCACATCGGATATTGATCCTCCACTTGTGGGCATTAGTTTACAAGATAGACCTAGTACCACTACAGAGTTAGAGAGGAACACACCAGTTCATTCTTGAGTACTCTTCCAGTTGGAAGATATTATTGAAGTAGAAGAGCTTTCATAGTTATTTGCCGCTTTGAATTCTCCTCTCCCTCCTAATCATCCAGACGTATTATTATACATTGGAACTCCAACTCATAGGCCTTCGAGCCTAGGTCCACACACATCTATCCCTTCGATGACCACTGCTAGAAGCATGGCATCCACCATGAGTGTTGCGAGCATATAGACTCCCATATCTATGCAAGGGGGAGGAACTATTTCCATCCCTTCTAACACTCCTAACACATCCTTATTTGGGTCTACTTCCGTTCTATCGATGAGTGGAAGTTCTCAAGCTAATGCATCCAATTTTGGATTTTTCCTTTTTTGAATGCCCTCTCAAGGTATTACTTTAGTTCCGTTGAATATAACATCAATTAACTCCACATCCATGATGAGTGGATCAACTTATTTTTAGGGTTTCCCATTTGGCAGTGGTCATACACCACATTCCAATCCAACAGTAGGGTCTATGCCTTTTCCTTTCACAAGTGAATGTGGTAACCCCTTTCAGAGTTGGACAAACCCTGCGGTTAGTGGGATAGGAGCTGGGAATTAGTTTTTCGGCCAACAAGGGAATGTGTCGTATTCATTATTTAATTCATTTCAAAGTTTCCCACCCTTAGCTAACACTTGGAAACCTTATCAGAGGCTTTCAGCTCCTTACAATACTTCAATAGTAGGTAAGTTTAACGGTTACGGAGGATTTTTAGTTGGAATTGGTCAAACTCCAAAGTTTTTCTGACCACAAGTTACTTCGGGAAACATGGTGCCTTTCAAAATCTAGGTCATTCTTTTTAGACCTATGGGAACCCCGCCCAGTCTAAATGGAATCCCCAAGGTCCTTCACGACTTCCTTTTATGGCCACTTGATCTGCAAGACTTGACTAAATTGAAAAATGATCCAATTAGGTACAATTCAACTTGGCCTCCGGTCCCAACTAAACTTCCATCGGATATTCCGAAATTCAAAGGGAAGAATGGTGAATATCGAGGAGACCATGTGACCACGTTCCATTTATGGTGCTCATCAATGTCCCTGATCAATGATTCAGTCAGGTTGAGGTTATTTCAGTGCACCTTAACATGGAATGTAGCCAAATGGTATATAGAGTTGCCAGGGGGCACTTCTACTTCGTTCGGTGATTTAGCTAATATTTTCTTAAACCATTTTCAGTTGCCTATCTGTTATGAAGTCGGAACTAAACTTCTGGCCAATTTTCATCAAGACACGACAACCCATATTTCGGATCATATCCAGGAATGGAGATGGAGAAAGAGCTTATCAAAGCTGAAATTTCACCAGAGTTCCTTCTCAAATGGTTTTTAAAATATTTACAACCTGAAATCTCTAAGGATGTTTCTCTTTTCGGTGTTTATTCAGAAGAGAAGGCTATTTTTTGAGCCTAGCAATTAGAATTGATATATTCTCAGTTTGGGACTCTTCAGAAAATCTTATTTGATGCTCTTAGATCGATGACTGGTTTAGCCAAACAAAATCTTGACCCTCACGCCAATGGTATAATTGGATCAATTGATGCAAATATGATGAACCTTTTGAACCAATTGCAACAGTTGTCTTTACAAAATGCTTCTTCTAACTAGGAAACACCGTCTTCACCTTTGCCCTCCCAACCTACCTCCATTAATGACGTCTAGGCTTCTAACCCTAAAGGAAATCAACAATCTGATGGGAAGAATAAGGGACGAGGTAAGAAGAAGAATCAGGAAGGGGAGGATAATGCAAACGAGCCCAACAATGGTGTCGGTGAGGGTAGAAAAGAGTGTAAGAAGAAAGTTAAATTTCCATGCAAGTTATGCAATGGAGATGGAGAAAGAGGCTTATCAAAGATGAAATTCCACCAGAGTTCCTTCTCAAATGGTTTTTAAAATATTTACAACCTCAAATCTCTAAGGATGTTTCTCTTTTCGGTGTTTATTCAGAAGAGAAGGCTATTTTTCGAGCCTAGCAATTAGAATTGATATATTGTTAGTTTGGGACTCTTCAGAAAATCTTATTTGATGCTCTTAGATCGATGACTGATTTAGCCAAACAAAATATTGACCCTCACGCCAATGGTATAATTGGATCAATTGATGCAAATACAATGAACCTTTTGAACCAATTTCAATAGTTGTCTTTACAAAATGCTTCTTCTAACTAGGCAACACCGTCTTCACCTTTTCCCTCCCAACCTACCTCCATTAATGTTGTCTAGGCTTCTAACCCTAAAGGAAATAAAAAATCTGATGGGAATAAGAAGGGACGAGGTAAGAAGAAGAATCAGGAAGGGGAGGATACTGCAAACAAGCCCGACAATCGTGCCAGTGAGGGTAGAAAAGAGTCTAAGAAGTAAGTTAAATTTCCATGCAAGTTATGCAATGGAGATCATTTGACTCACCTCTACCCCAAGATTTAGGATGCTCAGCACTTGTTACTCCAGCAAGGGTCCTCTAGCTCCGAAGCTGTCTTGACTAACCCTTTTCCCCAAGGGTGGTAATTACTTGCTGGCGTGAACTCCAGTGCTAGTACCTCCACAGGGGGAAACCAAGAAGGGGGAAATTCCTCAAATGTGTATATGGTGAACTCACATGTTGACGTTGCCACACACACACGTGACTATGGTGAAACAGAAACATCTAAGGAAAAATATGTTCTTGAAACCTCAGACCAGCTTTATATTGAGTGACCATATGTTGAGTCTATACCTTGGATACCGAAAGGTTCTGCCAAGCACTCGACAATTAACCCTAATGCTAGGGTAGCCCATAACTACTCCACTATAGAAGATCTGGCTCAAAGTCCATGTGCTATGTCTGCATTGGAGGTACTCCAGTCGTGTCCGGCTCAAAGAAGTGCTTTGCTTTCAGCAATCAGTGCAGTAGATCCAAAAAAATTCTTTAGTGCTCACTTTTGATATGCTCAATGTCAAAAAGTGACTTCCTCATCATATGTCTTTCCAGATAAAGTCTATTTACCAGAAAACCAATATTTTTTGGACAATTATAGATGAGGGAGCTTCCACATGCGTAATGTTTATTCATTTTGGAAGGCCATTAGATCACCTTTATCAGTTCCTTCACCGACTCCCTTAACAGCATTTGATGTTCATTATCATAGGCCACACAGAATTATCCTAGCTTCTCCTATATGTGTTGGAGGAAAGGTCATCAATATTGAGGTAGAGATCATTGACGCCAACTTGGATTACAACCTCCTATTAGGAAGAAATTAGATTTATGAGATGGATGTCATAGTTTCATCTCTGTTTCGCATCCTTTGTTTTCCTCACGAGGGGAGAATTGTTAAAATTGATCAATAATATTATTCTCCATCTGATTCTCATGCAACTTCGAATTCTATTGTTCCACTGTTGGATAATCCTCATCAGGCTATAGAGAATTTAGGAGTTGGTATGTACTCTTCCTTAATGGGTGTATTTGATCTTCCCCCTCCTACAACTAGAATTGATACAATTCCATCCTCCAAGGAGCCTTTACGGAAAGATTTTTTTCGAACTCATTATTTTTTAGATCTTGGGACCTTACCTTCATCTATGACCACATCAGATGAAGGGCAGGTGGGTAGAATAGAATCTCCTATGTTTGTAGTTGATCTTAGATATAAATCTATCGATAACTCTATAGACGACCATCCCACTCCTTCGTCGAAGGAGGACTTAGATGGTGATGTGGTTCTTGCTTAAACCTTTGACTCCACTTTTTCTTTGGATTTCTGAGATACAATTTTTCTCTCTGATGAAATTTTTTTTGAAGTAATGATGATTGTAGATTTACCATTGGAAGATTTCCTTCATCATTCATATTTTTGTCTTCCTTTGCATGAAGTCGAATTTAGGTCCTCCAATCTGCTTACTAGTGATGTTTGTATAGTTTCAAATCCATTGGCTCCAACACAGTTATCTGCTGAAGGTAATATATTGATTGGCTCAATAACTGTACCTATAAACATCTCTAGGAACAAGTTGGTAGAGCCCCCAGATGGGCTCTACCTCAAGAAGTATTTTTCTTAGGTTACTGTTGAGCAATGGCTTCTTTGCATTTTGTATTTTTGTACATATTTGTCGGGATTTTTTGTGATATCAACATTCCACCATCTGAAAATTCATTACTAGATTATATTGCTAATCAAGCATTATATTGGCATATTAATCATTCATCAAGGTAAAAAAAAAACATAAAAAAATTGGAACTATATATATATATATATAATATATTTATATATATATATCATTAAAGTTTCCCATGTATACATAAGTGTTCAAAAAATAATATACAAAATTGGGACTAAATGCCCATAATCATGTCTAGTCTATCTAGTGACCTAGCTCAAGATGAGTGGCTAAGAAGGTAACTACTACATTGGCCATATGCCGAAGTATGCGGACCCACTCTCGTGGTACTCATAACACATGGCACCGCATTTCCTCAGGTAGGTCTTTTATGGTTACAATTAGTACCTAGTGATTCAATCTCACCAAGTTTCTTTGGACTACATATAAGACCCTCTCTATCTTAGTAGCTACCTCTTCGTCACCTCTTCCACAATGCCTGTTCCAAGGGAATCCATCTGGTATCACTGGGCCCACATCTGGAACATGATTATTATGTCAGTATTTTAGTCCCATCAAAAATATTTCTAAGTTCATTTTCATATTTAAAAAACAAAAAAAATTATTTAAAATTAACAAAAACTTTAAAAAAATTTACCTATGTCTCCCCATGTTGTGTTTGGTGGCAACACCAATTCTAGATCTCCTCTTAAATCCATGCCATCATAAGGGTAGTCATAGACTGCGATGATTTGTTTATCCCAACAGGCGAAAAACTCATTGTTGAAAGTCATCCTCAGTATGTCACTGCCTCCAAGGCGATTCATCAAATCAGCCCACCTACCCATCCATGGATCTTGCAGGCTACTGATAGAAACAGATACCTTTGGATAGAGCCCTGGTACCTTCTCGAAGAAGAAGGAGCATAAAATGGTCCCATATCCAAAAATTTAAGTCTGACCTTTCTGAATGGAGGTCAGCTGGCTCTTCAGGTTTGTTAGAAGAGGTATGCACCAATCGAACATAGTGGTTAGGCATCCCACTGCCAAGCTCATGGACACATGTGAAGCTTGATGTAGTGAAGTTTATCCATTTACCTTGGCAATAGTAAATAGTGAAATCCTGAGAGATAAGCTATCCACATCTTTGATTGGAATCTAACTTCCAATCTTTTCAGGATGCCCATGACAATATATGTGTACAGAGTCTTCTATTGAAAGACTATTCTGTGTCCTACCAGTCGAATGCATAACCTCCCCTCTTTGGGATAGACCTATGATAAAGTAAATGTCTTCCACCTCAATCCTGAGAGGCATCTGATCAATCACAACAGCATCATCCTCCACACTCCAATAGTGGATCAATAACTTGAGCAAGCATGTGTTCATTTTCATGTTCGACAATTTGAAAATTTTCAACAAGCTGCACCCTCTCAATGCATCTAGTGTAGTTTGGTCATTCATTACTTCATTGTCAATTGTGGTATGCTCTTTCTCTCCAGGTAATGGTCATCCTAAAAGGAAATGAGTTTCGACCATTAGAATTTGAGTTTGAACTTTAA
This sequence comes from Pinus taeda, assembly GCA_000404065.3. NCBI lineage: Eukaryota > Viridiplantae > Streptophyta > Pinopsida > Pinales > Pinaceae > Pinus > Pinus taeda. Next base: position 338,442 of record APFE031652204.1, read on the forward strand.
CTCACATACACGCGGGTTTCCTTCACACACAACCATGTGTAGGGTTGTCGTATATGGGGGTTGGTCATAGCCAACTTGCATGTACGTAGAGTTGGACTTTTTGACAAGAATTCTCACGGTCAAACCCTAATTAAAACTTCTAAAAAGCATCAAAAAACATTGCAAGTATGGTTTGAGGGTTAACTGGTAACTTTAGCACGATTTGAATGGTTGAATTCTTGAAAGGCAAGTTTGCTTCTTTTTGGTCCACAACTTTTTTCCAAATGCAAATGAAAAATTTGTGAGTCTAAAAGTCAATATATAGCTTCGAAATTTCAAAAAAAAATCTCAAGACTTGATTTTTCATCTCATGAATTTTTTTAGTTGTCGGCTTGGATTGTCAAGAATGTGTTATTGTTTCAGGGTATTTTGGACACTTCTTCAAGATCTTATTTCGGTCCCATGACCGCTAACCTACGATGGCAAGTATTGCTCACTTACTGGCATATAGGTTAGGGAAACTATCTTTTCCATTGCATCTTGCATACTAGCCTTTGTTCAGTGATAGATGAGCCATAGGGTTGACCCCATTGTGTCTTGGTTAACAAACCATGTTCACTCGCCGAGTTTTTAAATCAGGATGTGATGGTAGAGCTATCCTTTACATGGGCATCGTAGTTAGAACCTCACTAATATTGGTTTCCCATGCTGTTTTACTGAGCCGGCTCGGAAGTCCTCTTTAGTCCCGCCATGACCTGTGCGTTGAAGACACATTCTCTTTGCTTCTACGCTTATTTTTGGCCTTATACCCTAGAGGCTCCTTTGTGTTCAGTTGTACTACTACATTTCATTTTGACTATTTTCACCTTTTGGCCTTGAGCAAGCTTCACTTGGACTCGTGTTTAAGACACTTGTTTGACCATGTCTTCTGCAACATCAAACATGCAATCACTTAGCTTCTACAACTTGACACACCCTTTGACCCTTGGAAGGAACATCCCTTTGAGTGTCCTTGACCAGTTTCACCTCCCTGCATTGAGCATAGGATTGTTCCCATCCCAGGAACTAGATCATTTGTTTCTCTGATACACGTTCTTTCCACTGTACTATAACATTCTTTTATTTTCTTTTACAGCTTAAAGAAAAAGACAAAAAAAATATATTCCAAAAAGAGAGGGAATGGGACAACATTTCCATATATTGTTGGCAGCTAGAGTCAGTTGTGTCTCCCTTGAACAAAGCAATCAAAAGAAAGTCTCTCCTCCATTTTGGGTGGGATTTTGTTTGACTTAGGTACACCTTAACCTTGTTATTGAGTCATTTCTCCTCTGATTGGTCACCACTTCCAATCATATGGAGAGCTTTTTCATGCCTCCTGCATGACGAACTTATACAAAGTTATCATATGCTACGATATAGTCATCACTGAGTCATGCTCTTGTTCAAGGGAAGTAAGCCTGAGTAGGCCTCTCTGGAGTGTCTCTTGACCTATTTTTCAGTTGGTCATCCCTAGTTGTCAGCGTCTTGTTATTCATCACATCGGCTATATTGGTCCTTTGTTCATGTTGGTTTGAGAGGGTCTCTATTGACTTCTTGCTGGTGGGTCTTGTCCTTATCAACAACGACACATTGCTCTTATGGCGAGCCTAGAGCTGCACCCTGGTCCTATTTTAATTATCAATATATCACCTTATTCTTAGCATCGATTAGTATCATGGGTCATTGAATAAGTGGTTTCCCTTGTGTTCGACATCAAATTTCATTATCACACATTGGGATTTGTGTAGTGCCTTGGTTTCCATTTGACCTTATTGGTGGATTCCTTGCCTCTGTGTCAGCTTTCATTATTGGTTCATTTAGAGGGATTTTATCACGCCCTAGCTACATCTTGTGTACGCTGGAAACGTGCTTCGGTCGGGTTACTACATCCTTTTCGTCTCATTCCTTCCACATTATTGGCCTACGTGTTACACTCGCACTAGATTGATGAAGGATGCCTTAATTCCTTCCTTCTAGCAGATATTTTCCTATTGACTACAAATCATTGCTCTGGGGCAAATATCTAGAGTCCATTTGGTAGTACCTTGGGGTCTGTAGTCATCAGTGGCAAATCCTTCGCTATCAACAGTGGGAAACCATCATTTTCCCCTAATTGATAGATTCTTCCAGGTGTTTGACTTCAACTCATTCATTTGCATTTGTTAGATTGTACTGGGTTCCTTGACTCCCATTATCATTATCAGTGATTAGTCTTGCATTTTTTAACGATATACATCAATTACCGTAATCAAACGATTTCTCACATGGTCGACTTCAAATCATTTATTCCCATTGTGTAGAAATGTACCACGATAGTCATTGATGACCTTGAGTTGCATCAGCATTCTTTGGTTCACTTGTCAATTGCTCTTGTTGCTGCTAGTTGACACCTCCCACATTATATGTTGCAGTCCTTCATAGTGACATCTTACATGCTAGCATCCAAGTTGCGATATAGTATCATATTATTCCATCATGTTCATTTGGTACTAGGGATCAATTTTTGACATCAGTGATCAACTTCATCTTTCAGCTTCATTGATCGTCTTCTTATATGTGATATTCATACATGTACTTGGTCAATCACGATCAGATGGTCCATTATGTACTTTCAGTATTTTATACTTGTATACATAGTGGATCCACTTCTACTTGATATGTGGACATGCTTTACTTTCTCTGAGCATGGGTATGCCCGCCTCAGATAGCTATTTCTTTCTGATCTCTTTTTGATGGCTTGGCAGGCTGAAATCTAGTGAAGTCCTTCTCAGTTTCAATATGTTTCCTTTCCATATCCTTAATACATTTCAGTCATCATGTACCCCTTCTGACATCATATATTAGGGTGCATCTATTATAGCTCCAAATATCACCCTTGGCATTTGTGATGCTTGGTTTCTGGCCTAGGGCAACCCCTCATTCCGGACTTGGTCTAAATATTTTAAAAACGGTGTTTTACTCCATGTACGCTACTTTTCCCAGTGATAAAAGCATGTACACGTAGGTTCATTAATACCCAACCTACGTATATGTGTTAAAACACTTAAAAATTTAAATTTCCTTAACTATGGGCGGATTTCATAGGTTTTACCTGTTGATTACCTCCTAGTGCCTATGGCCCAACTATTTCCCAACTAAAAAAACTAATTCGGAGAAGTATAAATAGGCTTCTATGGTAAGGCCTTAAGGAGGAGAAGAGATAAAATTACTATACTGAGATTATCCCCTGACTGAGTCTGAAGTATCCATGTGCTTCAAGCACTTCCCCAAGTTCAAGAAACCCTTCTTTCCTTGAGTTTTGATATTCTCCCACTTGCTTGGAGTCGAAAGAAGAAGACTCAGGTGAATTCTCTCCATGTTGTTTATAGCTTTCTACAATAAAAAGAAGCACCATTTTGGTCCTGAGATTAAATTTGTTTATGCATCAGATAAGATTGTAATTCATGTATGAATGTCATTTTGATGTGTAATGAATCATCTTTCTTATATGATATAAAGTTGATTCCATTAAAATGCTTTATCTATATGTTGTTATGTATGTTCGGATTGGTTGATTTGCAAGTTCGAAGATTGTCAGAAGTTGTAGAGGGTCTGAACCTTGCTGGAACTACCCAAATGAAGGAAATTCGGGTATGATCGTTATCGAAATAGTTTGTTTATATAAGCATGTTTCCTAAGTTGTATGAGTGATTCTTATTGTAGTTTTCTCTTGCTCTGCTGGGGCTTCAACCTAAATCCCTAGGGTACTTATTTCTGTAACACCATGTTTGTGAATATGACAATTCTAAGACTTGGTACTATGTATTCCATAGGAATTATGGTGACAAATCTAAATGGAGTCTATCCTGTCATCTTCTTGCAACTAGTCCTGTATGCCCATAAAAATGCGAGTATGAACACATCACAATCATTTTTGTTGATGGTGCATACTTTAGTCAGAGAATTATCCAAAATTCTATTGAAATCCTCAATCGTTTCATTCACCTGAGGGTGATAAGGTCTGCTCTTCTGATGGTGTTCCTGAAATTCCTCCATCAATGCTTCAATAGTGTCGTGTAAGAAATGTGATCCTTGGTCACTCATCAAGATATTTGGAGACCCAAATTTCGAAAAAATATATTTAAAAATGAAATGCACAGTAGAGTCTGTGTTGCAATCCTTTACCGTTTGTGCTTCAGCCCACTTGGTCAAATAATCCTTCACAGTAATAATGTGTCATGCACTAGTCTTCTTTCCTGGTGGATTGATCTACCCAACAAAGTCAATCACTCACTTATCAAAAGCCTGAAATTTTAACTATGGATTCGACAACAATTCATCTCTTCTCGATGGTCTTCTGGTCCTCTAGTAGAAATCACAATCACTATAATGTTTTTGGGTATCCTTGTGCACCATGGACCACCATAGTCCTTCTCTTAAGATCTTCTGCGTGGTGGGTTTTCCTGCATTGTTTCCTCCTGGGACACCACCGTTTTCTTCTTACAAAACACTGTCTTTCATGCTCATGGACATATCTACAAAATATATATTTGGGGCCCATTTTATACAAATACCTGACAATTAGAGAAAAATCTACAGCTTTGACTACAAGTTATTTCTTCTGTTGAGTCGTATACTCCGCAGGGGCTACTCTAGTAGATAAAAAGTAAATGATATTGGAAAAATGATCATCAATAACCCTTACTACAAAGGGTTGTGCATCGGGCATTTCTTCTTCAAATTTCGTTGGTTCCTCGCTGGTGTCAATTTTGGAAAAATGATCCACCCCAGCGTTTAATCCTCCTTGCTTGATTATTACTCAAAATCATACTCTTAGAACAACAATAGCCACATGAAAATATTACCCCCTGCGACCCCCAACACAAGCTTGTTCAAAAAGTAATTCAATGTAGAATGGTTGGTAAACATCTTGAAGTGCATGCCTAATAAGTAATGCATGAATTTTTGTAGCGCTTATGCCATAGCCAAGCCCTCTCATTCCATTGTGGAATAATTTCTTTTGCCTTTGATAATTTTGACTCACAAATGCAATGGGGTGATCAATATCCCCTTCTCTTGGTTGCGCTAAGATAACTCCCAAAGCTATGCATGATGCATCTGTTATCACTCAGGTTGTTCCCTCAGAAAATTCTAAGAAGGGAATATGGCTGAGGTAACCACAAACCAATCTTTAGACACAGACTCTAGCCAATCTGCATCCAGAGAGGGCTCTCTCTTTGTAATTTAGCTTTGTTTAAGGTATATTAGGCTAGTTATGAAGTACAAGGGTTTGGTTTTGAGTTTTTGGAAGGTGGTTTTCAATGGAACAGGGGTTTAATTATGAGAAGTTTCAATCCATTGGGCTAATAGAGTCTATGAGGATGAACTGCTAGATGCAGTTTCTTTGATAGAGGGTGGTAATATAGAGCAAGCTAATCAATTAGGGAACAATTTATAGGCTAGAATCAGGTGGAATGGAGTCATTGGGTGAAGGCCAATTAAGAATCCTTCATCATGCTGACAGATGGAAAATGAATGACTATAACCAAAAAGCAATTAAGAATTTCTTAGCATTCTGTCAATATGAAAGAACCAGGGGAAACAGGAGCAGTTAAGAATTCCTGTTTATGTTAATTCTGAAGAAAACATTAGTAATAATAGAGATTGAACACAGAGTGTAAACAAACATATTCTGGACTATTCTATTTCTCTATTACTAAGATTATGAAACATCTATGATGTATATATAAACACAGAAACTGTGAAACACAAGTGATAAAAACTTATTGATCCATAACGTGATTCAAGAATTCTGTAGTAGGGCCTAGAGCATCAATTCCACATTCAGAGAGTGCACCAACAATGAAATCGAACATCTTTTGTATTTAACAAATCTTCAGCGTTACAGTGCAGTCTAGAGAGTAAATCACCAACCCCGAATACTCCTCTTGGGGAGGTATTTATATAGAAATGTTACAAAATATCTCAAATAGATAATATCTTTAGCAATAACTCATTCCATCTACTTAAAAGGAGAAGTAAATGATCTTGGAAACAGGGAGGAATAAATGAAGAAGTAATTGTTGTCGTGTTGGCTGCTTCATTTGGTCAGACATGTTGACCTTAGGCTTAGTGAGTCGGTTGGTAGTTGTCTCCAATGAAATTTCGTGCTGCTTCCTGCCTTGGTCGGACCTCTTTTACTTCTGATGTGATAGGCTCTGACCTGCATGACTGTGATTCATTCATGTTCTCTTCATTATAGTGAATGGTTCATAATTTCTCGTTGACCAAAGACAACTTACAGGATTTCCAACATGCTTTGCCACCACTCTGGTCCTAGTAATTGATGTCTCTGCAGTTTTCTCAGAGTTTCATTGGTTTCTGTGTACCTGGAGAAATTAGGTGGGGTAGTGAACAGATGCTTCACTTTATGCTCTATGTAAAATAGATTTTCCAAGTTGTTGTAGAGGGTTTGGCCAGATGCAAGGGCCTTCTCTACTGAAGTGCTTGATGAAACATTTACTTGATCAGCAGCATGTTTATTTAATTTATATTCATAGTCTTTATGTTTCAACAGATGGTTATTACTTCCTAAAAGACTTGGCAAACCTTTTTGATGCAAGACTGTAAATTTTTCTGTGAAAGAATTGACCTCAACTTGCATCTCTTGTCACCTTCTCTCCAGATTTTGCATTAGAGTTCTCATGGTTAGAACTCTGTTCATTGTTAAAATGGTGTCTATCCTGTCTCTGATATCCAATGATGCTAGCTCTTCACTGGTTTTGCTATTCAAAAAATGTATTAACCTGTTTGTTTGTTCAGGCTTGTGCCCCAATAAATCTCTTGTTTTCTGGACTTCCACCTGGGCTAGTCCTATCAAATCAATTTGCTCATAAATATCTTGCACAAACCTCCACACATTTCTAATGGATTGATTGATGTTAGCCCACAAAATGCCTTTGATTTCACCCAGAGGTTTATCTAACAAGAGGTCCTTTTACAAAGCCTTCACCTTATTTTCTAATGCTTTCACCTCTCTTGTCCTTTCTGCTACAGTTACCTTAGATTTATCATAGCCTACTTCCAATTTTGACAATTTTTCTTTGATCCCTTTCAACTCTGACACTTGTAGTTTTAGCTCTGCCATTACCTTCATTAGTTGTTCTATGCTCATGCTGGTACCTGGTGCTATTGATGTTGCTGCTGTCACTGCTGAAGTACCTGTGGTGATTTCTACAACAGATGCTGGGACAGTGGGGGGTGGTGCTGCTGTAACTGTGGGAGTGGCAGTTGTGCTTGATGGAGCTATTTTAGGTGGCTGGTAGGTTGACTCTCCTGGCTTCTCATGCAGTGCTTTCTCCAAAGCCTACTTTGTCTCATTTAATCTTTGATTCATCCTCATCAGTAAATCCATCATGTCCTCTATGGATGCATAGTAAGAGGAAGCTTCAGCTACTTCCTAAGGGCTGCAAGGTCTTCCTCCTTTTTAATTAATGCCTTTATGCCTTTGGCATCTTTGGGATCATGTCCCAGCTCAATGATAATTTCTTCCAAGGATTTAATCCTGTTATCTTTGGTTAATGAGGAAGCTTTTTCTAAATCCAATTGGGCAGATGTGTTATTCAATGAATTATGTAATTTGTGAGCCAATAATGCTTTATATACCAATGTGGAGTAGACCATTTCTCCCGTTTTCTTGTGCAACTCAATCTGGTCCATTGGATGGATGTCTTTGGAGAAAAATTCCAGATTGGTCCTGATGTAATCAACAACTGACTGTGGCTGCTACATTGTGGGCATGAAGTGACTAAGGATCATATTCCCTTCATGAATGTCATATGCTTCCATTAACCTTTGTTGATTAGTGGGGGCCATCTTGAGCAAGTGATTATAAAGTTGAATTCTTATTGGCTCATTTTCTACCTTTATTTTAGTGAATGTTCTCTTAATATCAGAGCCTTGCTAGATTTCTTTCCTGCTCTGTGGCCTGGTGGATGAAACTTCCGCACTATGTTTCCTTTCTAGATCTTGCTGGTATGAGCTAGTTGATGTGCCCACTATTAGAGAGGTCTGTTGTTCGGTCATCCCCTCACCTCTCAGGCTGCCTGTTGTTTCTTCCAAGATTTCCTCTTCAGAGTGAGGATTTAACCTTTGCCTTTCTTCCCCTGGTTGTTCTGCTGGCCCACTCACAGGTGTGCTTTCCTCTTTGTCTCTTTTCTTGCCTCTATCCTCATTTAGAGGAGTTTGTAGTGCAGGTATTTCAGGTGCCTTTGTCTGTGCTGAAGGGACTTTCCCTTGGCCTTGTTCCTTTGATATAGCTGGCTGGTCTGTCATTATCTGTTGATGTGTGTCTATTACCTCCTTGCCCTTAGCTAACCCTGTGCTGGCTTTTTGTGTTGGCTGTTGAGAAGTCTCGTCGAAGGATGTATCACCTCATGTGTGCTCAGGTAGCTTGAAGGATACCTGTCCAAAAGAGTTCAGGTCAAGCTTTTTTTCAAGCTCTTTCATAGCTTTTTCCATTTTTTCTTCCTCAATAATCTCTTCTATCAATGTACCCTCTACCCACTCATTTTGATTGGCAAATTGCTCTATTTCGGGGAGCTTAGAATTTTTATAGGCTGATAGCTTGTATTTCACTCTCCTATCACTTATGAATTCATTTGGGTCATAGGGCACCCACCAAAAACTCTTCTTTAACTTGAGATCTTCTCCCAATATTTTATCAGCATCTACCAAGGATTCCTTCTTGGTAATGATAAAATGGCCTAACTGATTTCTTATTTTCAGCTGGGCCTTTTTCTTGGTACTATGAAAATGAGTTAAATCTGCATTTGTAAGTTTCCTGAAATACTCCAGAGCAAACAGTCTCATAGGCACATATTTAGGCAGCTTGTAAGGACACAACTCACAGCCATATATTTTAATCTCAGTGTGATTTTGGTAGAATTACCAGCCACCTATTATGTGGTTTATGGACAGCTGTAAAATCTTCTGCATCTCAACAAAAAGTCTAGGAGGAGCAGTCTTCATTAGTAGAGAGGAGACCAGATATATGAATAGGTCAATGAACTCACAGTAGGTATATGGAGAGTGAGAAACATGGTGGAAGACTGAGGTCCAAAATATCACAGACCTTCTTTCTCCTTTGGAATCCAATTTTCTGATAGGAAACTGAAAATTGTTTGTCTGATAGTATAGGAACAAATGATATATATAGGATGAGTATTTGAAGACTCCCTCTCTGTCTGGGCTCATGAATTTCTCGTGTATTTTATTGGCTATGAAGGTGGCATAATCATATTTGACAGTAGGAGGCTGGCCTGGAGTAAAATTGGATAACATAACCAATGTGGTCTCATCAACATACTCACTTGTCTTGAATCCTAGGATGTAGGATATCATATCAATGATGAATTTTCCAGCCTCATTGAACCAGACATGGACATAGGGAGGTGGCTCTTTTGGCTGGCGATCTGGTCTCATAAATGTCTGAGAAATCTGGGTTAGCTCTGAGTTGGGCAGTTTAGGGCCTTCTTCAAGCAAGAATCCCATAGACAGTTGAGCGAGAGGCTAAGTAGGTTTGAAGTGCAACATTTCATTTATGGACTCAGGAGTAATGTAAAAGAGGACAGTTCTAGATGGAGTCATAACAGCTCTCTTAGTAGGTTCATAATTGGCACAACATAGGTGGATAATTTCTGGGAAAATATTGATAGAGGGGAGGTAGTATATGGGAAAACTGGATTCCCATATTCCATAGACATCAACATTGTTCCTATAACTGTTCCTAATTTCAAAAAATGCTTGGTGGTGGTTTCTATCACCCATTAAGTCTTGAATCTGAAAATATCTATCAGCTAGGGGTAACCATTCCAATTCCTTTTGTGGTGCATTGAGGGAAGCAACATTGAGGGCCACAAGGGCTTCCATTGCTCAATTTTCTATGATTTTCAATTTGGAATTTGGGTTTTGTGGAAAAAATAGGCAAAACTACAGTTCATGGGCTTTTCTCCAAGAATTGCAGATTGAAGTCACTTTGAATTGAGCTCACTGGGTGAAATCTATGGAGAGAAATGAAACTTGCAGGTTTTTTGGTAAAAAGGGGTGAAAGAGTAGCGTTGGTGTACTTGTATGAAAGCTATAGATGGAATTCAGTCTGAAATTCAACTCTTTGGGTATAATTTACAGTGGAAAAATTTAAAACATAGGTTCGGGAGGTAAAACGGGTAAATACCTGTGTTTTTGGACGTGCACAGGAGTAATTTGTAGGTTTTAACAACAAATTGTAGAGTGGAATGTCGTAGTATGCTGGTCGAGTGGTAGACTAGAGCTCTAGTAGCAACATCGTCATAATTTGCATGTAATAGTCGTACAGAGACAAACAGTTGAAAATGACTGAAAATGACGTTTTCACGGGTTTTTTAACAAAAATTGACTTTGGCAAGTTTTGGCGCTTTTCGGTCGGATGACGTTGGCATGATGAAGTATTTTGTCATGTAGTGGGGACATGGTGGATGACGTGGTGGATGACACCAGCGAGGGGGTCAGTGGGGTGGTAAGTGGTATTATCCCGCACCGCTTTATTGGCTAAGGTGGTATAAGAGGAGGGGAAGTGATCACACCGAGCGGGTACCACGTGTTTTCTGTATGGCGGCAATACCACCCATTCCTCGGACGCTAATATTCGGGCATCGGAGGGGTTCCGATATTGCTGTGGGTTGTCCAATGGGAAAGCCAAGATTTGATGGTCGACGGCGGATGGAGTTGGCAGCGGATTATGGCACGGGGAGCCAGGTAATAAACAATGAATTAAACATATCGAGGCAATTTCTATTGGCTTCCGGGGGGTATTAACGGTTAATTAACCAAATGTTTAATTAATGTTTAATATTTGCGTGGGGGGAGGGTTTTTTGTATAGTTTGCAATGTTTTTCGGTTAATCCAATAACGTGGGGTTAATTGAATCTGAAACCTTGCGTAGGGGAGGGTTATTACATGGTTCCAGATGAAGCATTAATTCCAAAGAACATAATGATATGGTTGATATTACAACCGAGGAGGGGAATATTTAAACTTTTGGGGTTTTTTCTTTATATATTTATATAATATGGGGAAGGAGAATTAGCCATAGGGAGTTAAATAATAAAGTTAATGTGTCAATATGAATATGAGGTAGGAATAAGCGTTAAGTCCAGTGTTTAAGATACTCAGGCTGAGAGGAGAAAAGTATTTTACACAAGAAATGTGGCTTCTTTTGCCCAAGTAAAACAGAGTTTCACTTAGCCTATTTCATGAAATGAAGTGATTTAGGAGCATTGATCAGGTCTCAATATCCTTGGGGGGAGGCTAGTAAGTGCTTTGGGAGAAATGTGAAGGGAAATTAGACATGCATCATTTGATCTGTCACCACATAATTTCCATGGTACTTATGACAGTTAATAAGATAAATCACTCTTGAAAGACAAAATTACTCATATGCTGGCTTCTGCACCATCAAAAGTGCCTACCCAGCCTACTATACCTAACATTTTTACTTCCTTTTTCCTTGGGTGCATTTAAACTAGCAAACCCTTGGTCTCTGCTTTTCTTTCAACTTCCATCCTATCTAAGTGTACGCTTATTTCTTCAAAGGGCTTAGATTTAGCTGTTTAGCACCTTCGCTTCTCCACCTAGCTAATCACCTGCCAAGTTTGAATAGTTTGGACAAGTTTCATTCTCTATCTCTAAGACAAGAAATTTAAACATGAATTTGGCCAAGATTATGTTGTTTGGCCATCCATCAACTGTGGCAAGAGTCAACCAACTGTGCATCATGAGATTCTTTGCAAACATAGAACATTAGTGGCATTTTGGACTAGCACACTTTCCTGGTCTTTTCTTTGGGGTTCATTTCTTTTCTTTTGACCAATTCATTCTTTTTTCTCTTTGTTGTTTCTTTTGGGGCATACCCTCTTTTCTTTTTTTAATTTTTTGGTTTTTTCAAAATATGGAACCTTTGAAACATGGAAAGGGTGAACATATTTTTCATTTCATCAGTCAATCATGAAATATGACACCTATTAATATAGGAGCATAAAACTGGCTCCACTTGGGGATGGATTTTCTGAGTGAAAAGTCAAGAACAACAGGTTAGATTGCCTTATTTATAATTTTTTATGTATTCTAAAATGTTCCCTTTGATGTAAGTGAACAAACTGTATAGAGGATTAGGTAAAATATGTACAACTCTCAAGGGCTGATCCAAAAAATTACACCTCTGCTTTTTTTCCTCTGAAATCTACTTCTGCTGGTTGTTTTTATTACATTTATGACAATTGTAGTTTGTGAAGCTTAGGGCCTTCACTTCGGGCTTCAACTTCAACAGACTAGTTGTCCAATACAAACTTAGACATTTATCAAATACAAAATATGTACAGGTTGAGACAAAACTACCCCAGCTAGACAGCTCAAAATAGTGTTTGAGCATTCGGCCATTAACTGACCCACCCTCTGCTTCTGTGCCATCCAAGCTTCTTAAAAAGTAAGTATTGTTTCCTTGTACAGCCTGGATGATAAAAGGTCCTCTCCATAGAAATTCAAACTTCCCATGTTTCCCTTTATCTTCTCTCCTTAAGTCCCATTTCAAAACCTTGTCTCCAATGTAGAAATCCTCTGCCTTAGTCCTTTTATCAAATACCTTCTTGAGCTTTTCTTGTAGCACTTGAGATCTCTAATATACTTCTTCTCTAGTCTATTGTAGATGAATAGTTTGATTTATCCTTCTCTGAATGTCATTAGGTTCTTCCTGTACTTCTTGTAGCAACTTCATCACAGGGACTCCCAAGGATGAAGGAAAAATGACCTCCATACCATAAACTAGCTCATATGGGCATGTTCCAATGGATCTCTTTGTAGTTAATCTGTCTGCCCAGAGTGCATTGATAAGCTTTTTATGCCAGTTTTTTTGTTTTCTTCCAATACTTTTTTAATGATATTGATCAAGCTTTTATTGGATGCTTTAGCTAAACCATTACCTTGAGGGTAATAGGCTGTGGAGTGGCCTAAGGTAATGTGGTACTTGTGACATAAATTGATCATTCTCTTGGATTTGAAGGTAGCAACATTATCTGTTATAATCTTTTCAGAATAGCCAAATCTAGATAAGATGTTGGTTTCTAGGAATTGCATGATCACTGAATCATTAGCTTGCCTACAAGGGATGGCCTCTATCCACTTGGTGAAGTAAACAGTGGCAGTAAGGATCCATTTGTGCAGGCCAGAGGATGGAGGGTGGATTCCCCAATGAAGTCTAAACCCCATTGTTGAAATGGTCTTTCAGTGGAAATTGGATTGAGGGGTAAAGGTAGAAGCTTTCTCTTGCCCTCAAAGATTTGGAATTTATGGAAAGAAGTTACAAACTTTTTTACATCAACAAATAGAAAGGGCCAATAAAATCCATCCCTTAGGATTTTATCAGCAATTGATTTCCAATACAAATGTCAACCACGGTCCCCTGCATGAAATTATTTTAGCACTCTGTTAGTTTCATCCTCTGTTAAACAATTCACAAGAATGCCTTCATGATTTTTCCAAAACAAAGCATTATCTAAAATACATAATTTGGAAGCTTTCATTTTCATAAATCTTTTCTTAGTTCTGGATAACCCTGGAGGAGCTTGCAGGTTTAGCAATACATAAATAATATCAGCATACCAAGGTGATTGTAACAAGGCTTGATTGATCTGTGGAGCTTCCATCTCCTGTTCATTGATGTCAAGGGCATGAAATTGGTTTCCGTCATAAGTTTAGCTAGTCCTTGTCCTTTGATCAACTTTGTTGGTTTAATTTCAATGTCATATTCCAAAATGTTGGCTATCCACTTGCCTCTTTTGCCTTCAATTCCTTCCTGAGTCAGGATATCTTTGACAATGGTATTTGGCACATAAGTTATTATATGAGAGTATAAGATATAAACTCTGAAGTCCTTGATAGCTTTTACAAGGGCATAAGCCTGTTTCTCCATGATTTGATATTTTAAAGGTGCATCTCTAAGTGCTTTGCTGAAAAAAGCAATGGGTTTTTCATGTCCTTGATCATCTTTTTGTAGCAATACAGAAGAAATAGTGTGTTCTGAGGCAAAGGAAAATATTATGAAGTCCCTATCAAATTCTGGGCTAGTAAGGATTGGTGTTTTAGTTAAAGCCAATTTGAATTCCTCAAATGCCTATTTGGCCTCTACTATCCATTTGACCTTTGAATCCTTCTTTAACATGTTATTTAGTAATTTAATTAGTTCAGCCAGATTGGGTATGAACCTTCTCAAGAAATTGATTTTCCCTAAGAAAGCTTGAAGTTATTTGATATTTCTAGGGTGAGGAACTTGCAGAATGGCTTGTATTCTGTCCGGATCAATTATTATGCCATCTTTTGAGATTATGTGGCCTAACAGTTTTCCCTCTTCTAGGCCAACTAAAGACTTCTTAGGATTTAATGATATACCATATTTTCTGCAGATTAAAAACACTTGTCTGAGATGATCTAGGTGTTACTAGTCTGATTTGGAAAATGCAGTAAGGTCGTCTAGATATATGACCAGGTAATCATGAATTTCCTTAGCAAAAGCTATGTCCATTGCACGCTGGAAGGTTGCCCCTGTATTCTTGAGTCCGAATGGCATTTTTACATATTTGAAGGTTCCCCAAGGTGTTGTAAGAGCGGTCTTATCTTTGTCACTAGGGTGAAATAAAATATGGTTGAAGCCTGAAAATCCATCTGGCAGTGAAATTATAGAAGCTCCCATTACCCTTTGTAAAATGTGGTCCATCTTGGGTAAGGGATAGTCATATTTCAAAGAGACTTTGTTCAGATTTCTCAAATAAACACACAGACTTATCTCTCATGTTTTCTTCCTAGTGGGCACTATATTTGAGATCCATTCTGAAAATATAATAGGTGCAATTATCCCAGCTTCATACATTCTCTTGACTTCCTTTTCAATTAGAGGAAGGAGTATAGGGTTGACCCTTCTGAATTTTTGCTTGAAAGGTTTTTGATTTTCCTTGAGGGGTATTGTATGTTGGATAGCAGAAGTATCATAAGACTTGAGATCTTCATAACTCCATGCAAACACGTCCTGAAATTCTTTGAACAATTCAGCATATCTAAGCTTTTGGTCAGGAGACAAAGTTTTGGACAGTTTTATCATTTTAGAATTTTGTTTAGTTCCTATGTTACAGTCTTCAATTTCTACATTTAGAGGCTGCATCTTAGGCTTCCTTGAGATGTCATTAAAATCAAAAATGTCTTCCACAGGAGTTAATCCTGTGGGAAATGATTATTCTTTAAATCAATGACCCCAGATTCCCCTTCAATAGCTTCACCAAAGTCTATTTCCTTAAGCTCTTGCATTTCTTTGCTAGTAAATCTTGTTGGATGTGGCATTTGAGTTGTTTTTTCAGCTGAAATGTGTGTTTCAATTTTGTCCATTTGCTCAATTTCTCCAATGGTGCCAGTGTCTATACATGTGCTGGAAAATTCTTCTTTTAAGGTTAGAAAATTGTTTATCTTAGTTTCGTTGTCAAACACCTGCCAATTTTTAACATTGTGAGGTACAGTTGGTCTGTTTCTAATCTCAGCTGTAAAATGATGATTGGGCTCAAATGGCATTTTACAAGTACTAGCAAATTTTCCAAGCTGTGAGCATGCAAGTTGTGTTTCCTTGGGATTTTAGACAGCTGTGTTTCTAAGAAGGTATTGAGTGTTTCAATTACTGCAACTCTATAAGATCTCAACTTGAGATCATTTGTGAGAAATGTTCCTTTGATTTGCTGTATAACTAGATCAGAGTCTCCCAAAATTGATATCCTAACTTCCCCTAAACTTTTGATCACTTTGAGTCCTAGCAAGAGGGCTTCATATTCAGCCATGTTGTTTGTGCATCTAAAATTCAACTTGTATGCATGTCCTTCAACATGATCATTTTCCGAATTATGAAATCAAATTCTAGCCCTTGCTCCTAGTTTGTTGACAGATCCATCAAACTCCAAATACCAAAGGGTTTCATGTTTATAGTTAGGATTTGGAGCCTGAAGGATTTGTTTCATGGGCAGGAACACTTCTTTGTTTTTAGCTGGTTTTTCTTGGGGATCTGATATATCATCGTTTACAGAGATTTCCAGAATTTCAACACTAAATTTTCCATTCATGAATCTTTTATGCAGTAAAAGCAACGTCTTGATGTCGGTTGAGGGGTAAATCTCATCATTGTATAGTATGAAGTTGTCCATATCAGAATGCATGGAATAGATGGGGAAGTTTTGAGGCTTCTCTTAACTTCTCACTACATACTTCATCAAAGTCTCTCTATATAACTTCTTTGGTTGCCCAAAAACTGAGATGGTTGCATAAGACATGTCCAGCTGTAATGATCCTTGCAGCTTTGCTCCCCAAGACCTAGACAACAACATTCCATATTTAGGTGGAATATCAGCTACCACCACATCCATTAAAATGGTTTTGGCTGGGTATTGGACTAACGATACACATAGGTCTTTGATTAGTCCTAGACATCTAACCTAGCTTGAATCAAAAGAAAACAAGTCTTTGTATGGCCTAGTGATATCTAGGTTCAGCTTCTCCATTACAGATTTGGGCATCAAATTATGAGAAGCACCTGAATCAAACATAGCATTGTGGAGTATTTTATCATGAATGTTTAGACTTACATAGAAAGGAGGAACCCCTCCATCTACGGATTTCCCATTTACTTTCGGACCAAAGATTAATTCTGGCTAGTCATCTAGGACATTTACTGCATCTTTGTGTTCTGAAATTTGTAGTGATCTCCTGATTTGTTGTCTATAGACATCATGTTTAGCCAATTCAGACAGCGGAATGGCTATATTCAATTTGCCTATTTTTGTCTCAAGGTTGAAAGGTGTTTCAGTCTGAATTTTTACATTTCGGGTAGCAAGGTTTTCCTTCTCTGTTGCATTTTCTGTATCCATCTTTTTTACAGGAATGTTGTCATGATCTAAAGATGTTTCTATAGGGATTTCTGGAGGTTCTCTCACAATTTCTTTGGAAGGCATGGAAGCTGAAGATTGTTTATCATTTTCTTGATTATCTGAAATATCCTCAACTGCTAGGATATTTGGGTTGGGAATTTCTCTAGGAGGAATTTGGGTTGGAGCATTCTTGTTTTTAGCTTTAGTATATTGTTTGGTTTCTTTCTGCTTATTGTCATCAAGGACATCTATTATCCTACTTCTTAGGTTATACTATTTATGGACTTCATAGACAACTGTGTCATATCCCTCCTTAAAATCAAATGATTCCCCAGATTGAATTTGGAATTGACCAAGAGTGTGAGCTTCTTCCTCCTCTTGGGTTAGGAAGATTTGTTGTTCACTATTGAAACCCATTAAGTTAATCTGAGTATCTTCCGTGGGCTCACTAGAAGTTGAAGCTTCAGCATAGTTTTCTTGAAATGGAGGCCTAATGTTTAGGTCAGGGCCAAGTTTTATAGTGTTAGGGTTCTGATTTTTTCTGAAGTTTGGATTTCTCCCAACATTACTTGGTTGCCCATCCCAAGATGATTTCCTCTCAATTGTTTCAAATCTATCCCCAAGTTTGTCCTACCTTTAATAATGGCATCCAATTTTTGTTCGAAGGGAAATGGTTCTTCCTTAAAAGTTGTTCTCCTTTCAATCCTAGCCCGATTTCATTTAGAGATTAGGTTGGCCTCAACACTTACAACGATGCTATGCATGTCTTCTAAGCTTCGAGGAGCCCTTTCTCTAAGTTGGTATTCCATATCAGAGTCAAATCCATCAGGGAATTTGATCAAGGCCAAGTCTGGTGGAGGTATTAGATTCTGAGGAATAGCATTGTATAGATTGTTAAATCTGGTGCAGTAATCCTGCACACTTTCTTGTGGGCCTCTCTTTAAGTTTTCATATTCTGCTAAAATATGAAGAGGGTCGTTTTTCCTTTCCCATTTGTTTAGGAAAGTCTGACAAAGAGCCTCTGGATCATTGATAGAGTTTGCGGGAAGTGATGTAAACCAGGCTCTAACATCTCCCATTAGGCTTTGGACAAAGATTTTAATTCTTACATCATCATCATCAATCTCATAGTTCTCAAAATAGTCCATCATTTTCTTGGTGTGTTGTTGATTTCTGTAAGTGCCCGTACCATCAAAATAAGTGATTTTTCTTTGATAATCTTGAGGCATAGCCCCTAGATTAGCAGGTAATTGCAAGGGAGCATATCGGTTTGCCATATTTGCAGGGATAACTACCGGAAGAGCAGGGATAACAGTAGAAATAGGTACTATAAATGGGGGAATGGAAAAGATAGTTTGAAGCATTGGAGGTGAACTAGAAGTGGCAACATTAATGGCAGAAAGGACTGTTGTTTTTCCCAGAGTAAGCTCAGATTGGGTAAGGTTCTGTTGATATATGTTAAGGGGTGAACTAGCATATTGTTCTTGGATCTGTTGGCTTCTAAGTTTCTTGGGAATGAGATTGGGATTTGGAAACACAAGTGGGGGATTGGGATCTAGATTTGACCTAGTGTAACAAACCTTCTTCTTTGGAGCCATCTTCTAAATATATTCTTTGGGTTTTTTCTGGAAATATTTAAAAGATACAACTCTTGATAGTATCTTTCTAGGAAGTTTAAAATATGGGAGTTTGAATCTTCCTGAAAATGTGTTGAAACAAGGGACTGATCAGGTGTTTGAGACAACTGTTCAAAGCCTGAAACTAGACTGGAGATCGACTGAAGCAACTTTTATTTACTCCTGTAGTTACATAGAAAAAGCAGTTTCAAAGGCTACCTGGCACACTTCAGGCTCCATCTGTAGTTTTAAGAAATCAACAGCGGTAGCAAACAATTATTCAGATCCCCAGTGGAGTCACCAATGAAGTTATCACTCAGGTTGTTCCCTCAAAAAATTCTAAGAAGGGAATATGGCTGAGGTAACCACAGACCAATCTTTAGACACAGACTCTAGCCAATCTACATCCAGAGAGGGCTCTCTCTTTGTAATTTAGCTTTGTTTAAGGTATATTAGGCTAGTTATGAAGTATAAGGGTTTGGTTTTGAGTTTTTGGAAGGTGGTTTTCAATGGAACAGGGGTTTAATTATGAGAAGTTTCAGTCCATTGGGGATAATGGAGTCTATGAGGATGAATTGATGGATGCGGTTTCTTTGATAGAGGGCAGTACTACAAAGCAAGGTGATCAATTGTGGAACAATTTATAGGCTAGAATCAGGTGGAATGGAGTTAGTGGGTGAAGGGCAATTAAGAATCCTTCATCATGCTGACAGATGGAAAATGAATGACTATAACCAAGAAGCAATTAAGAATTTCGTAGCATTCAGTCAATATGAAAGAACCAGGGGAAAGGGGAGCAGTTAAGAATTCTTGTTTATGCTAATTCTAAAGAAAACATTAGTAATAATAGAGATTGAACACAGAGTGTAAACAAACATATTCTGGGCTATTATTTTTCCCTATTACTAAGATTATGAAACATCTATGATGTATATATAAACACAGAAACTGTAAAACATAGGTGAGAAAAAATTATTGATCCATAACATGATTCAAGAATTCTGTAGTAGGGCCTAGAGCATCAAATCCACATTTAGAGAGTGCACCAACAATGAAATCCAATAGCCTTTGTATTTAACAAATCTTCTACGTTACAGTGCAGTCTAGAGAGTAAATCACCAACCCCAAATACTCCTCTTGGGGAGGTATTTATATAGAAATGTTACAAAATATCTCAAATAGATAATATCTTTAGCAATAACTCATTCCATCTACTTAAAAGGAGAAGTAAATGATCTTGGAAAGAGGGAGGAATAAATGAAGAAGTAATCGTTGTCGTGTTGGCTGCTTCATTTGGTCAGACATGTTGACCTTAGGCTCAGTGAGTCGGCTGGTAGTTGTCTCCAATGAAATTATGTGTTGTTGCCTACCTTGGTCGGACCTCTTTTACTTCTAATGTGATAGGCTCTGACACGCATGACTGTGATTCATTCCTGTTATCTTCATTATAGTGAATGGTTCATAATTTCACATTGATCAAAGACAACTTACAGGATTTCCAACATGCTTTGCCACCACTCCGGTCCTGGTATTTGATGTCTCTGCAGTTTTCTCAGAGTTTCTTCGGTTTTTGTGTACCTGGAGAAATTAGGTGGGGCAGTGAACAGATGCTTCACTTCATGCTCTATGTAAAATAGATTTTCCAAGTTGTTGTAGAGGGTTTGGCTAGATGGAAGGGCCTTCTCTGTTGAAGTGCTTGATGAAACATTTACTTGATCAGCAACATGCTTATTTAATTTATATTCATAGTATTTATGTTTCAGTAGACGGTTATTACTTCCTAAAAGACTTGGCAAACCTTTTTGATGCAGGACTGTAAATTTTTCTGTGAAAGAATTGACCTCAACTTTCATCTCATGGCACCTTCTCTCTAGATTTTGCATTAGATTTCTCATGGTTAGAACTCTCGTGATTGTTAAAATGGTGTTTGTCCTATCTCTGATATCCAGTGTTGCTAGCTCTTCATTGGTTTTTCTATTCAAAAAATGTATTAACATGTTTGCTTGTTCAGGCATGTGCCCCAATAAAGCTCTTATTTTCTGGACTTCCACCTGGGCTAGTCCTATCAAATCAATTTGCTCATAAATAGCCCACACAGACCTCCACACGTTTCTAATGGATTGATTGATGTTAGCCCATAAATGCCTTTGATTTCTCCCAGAATTTTATCTAAAAATAGGTCCTTTTCCAAAGCCTTCACCTTATTTTCTAATGCTTTCACCTCTCTTGTCCTTTCTACTACGGTTATCTTAGATTTATCATAACGTATTTCCAAGTTTGCCAATTTTTCTTTGATCCCTTTCAACTCTAACACTTGTAGTTTTAGCTCTTCCATTGCCTTCATTAGTTGTTCTATGCTCATGATGGTACCTGGTGTTGTTGATGTTGCTGCTAAAGTACCTGTGGTGATTTCTGCAATAGATGCTGGGACAGTGGGGGGTGGTGCTGTTGTAACTGTGGGAGGGGCTGTTGTGCTTGCTGGAGCTATTTCAGGTGGCTGGGAGGTCGACTCTCCCAGCTTCTCATGTAGTGCTTTCTCCAAAGCTTGCTCTGTCTCATTTAATCATTGATTCATCCTCATCAGTAACTCCATCATGTCCTCCTCCTCTTTTTGTTGCACAACTTTTGTGGTCTGTGGATGCATAGTAAGAGGAAGATTCAGCTATTTCCTAATGGCTGCAATGTCTTCCTCCTTTTTAATTAATGCCTTTATGCCTTTGGCATCTTTGGGATCATGTCCCAGCTCAATGATAATTTCTTCCAAGGATTTAATCATGTTATCTTTGGCTAATGAGGAATCTTTTTCTAAATCCAATTGGGCAGATGTGTTATTCAATGAATTCTATAATTTGTGAGGCAATAATGCTTTATCTACCAATGTGGAGTAGACCATTTCTCCCGTTTGCTTGTGCAACTTAGTCTGGTCCATAGGATGGATGTCTTTGGAGAAAACTTCCAGATTGGTCATGATGTAATCAGCAACTGACTGTGGCTGTTGCATTGTGGGCTTGAAGTGACTAAGGATCATTTTCCCTTCCTGAATGTCATATGCTACCATTAACCTTTGTTGATTAGTGGGGGCCATATTGAGCAAGTGATTATAAAGTTGAATTCTTATTGGTTCATTTTTTGCCTTTATTTCAGTGAATGTTCTCTTAATATCAGAGCCTTTCTTGCTTTGTTGCCTGTTATGTGGCCTGGTAGATGAAACTTCTGCACTATGTTGCCTTTCTAGCTCTTGCTGGTATGAGCTAGTTGATGTGCCCACTATTGGAGAGGTCTATTATTCGTTCATCCCCTCACCTCTCAGGCTGCCTATTTTTTCTTCCAATATTTCCACTTCAGAGTGAGGATTTAACCTTTTCCTTTTTTCCCCTGGCTGTTCTGTTGACCCACTCACAGGTGTGCTTTCCTCTCTGTCTCTTTTCTTGCCTCTATCCTCATTTAGAGGAGTTTGTAGTGTAGGGATTTCAGGTGCCTTTGTCTGTGCTGAAGGGACTTGCCCTTGGCCTTGTTCCTTTGATATAGGTGGTTGGTCTGTCATTATCTCCTGTTGTGTGTCTATTACCTCCTTGCCCTTAGTTGACCCTATGCTTGCTTTTTGTGTTGGCTGTTGAGAAGTATCGGTGAAGGATGTATCACCTCCTGTGTGCACAGGTAGCTTGAAAGGTATTTGTCCAAAATAGTCTAGGTCAAGCATTTTTTCAAGCTCTTTCATAGCTTTTTCCATTTTTTTCTTCCTTAGTAATCTCTTCTATCAATGTACCCTCTACCCACTCATTCTGATTGGAAAATTTCTCTGTTTCGGGGAGCTTCGAATGTTTATAGGCTAATAGCTTGTATTTCACTCTCCTATCACTTATGAATTCATTTGGGTTATAGGACACCCACCAAAAACTCTTATTTAACTTGAGATCTTCTCCCAATATTTTATCAGCATCTGCCCAAGCTTCTTTCTTGTTAATGGTAAAAGGGCCTAACTGATTTCTTATTTTCAGCTGGGCCTTTTTCTTGGTACTACGAAAGTGAGTTAAATCTGCATTTGTAGGTTGCCTGAAATACTCCAGAGAAAACAGTCTCATAGGCACATATTTAGGCAGCTTGTAAGGACACAACTCACAGCCATATATTCTGATCTCAGTGTGATTCTCGTAGAAGTACCGGTCAAATATTCTGTAGTTTTTGGACAACTGTAAAATCTTCTGCATCTCAACAGAAAGTCTAGGAGGAGGAGTCTTCATTAGAAGAGAGGGGAACAGATATATGAACAGGTCAATGAACTCACAGTAGGTATACGAAGAGTCAGAAACATGGTGGAAGATTGAGGTCCAAAATATCACAGACCTTCTTTCTCCTTTGGAATCCAATTTTCTGATAGGAAACTGAAAATTGTCTGTCTTATAGTATAAGAACAAATGATATATATAGGATGAGTATTTTAAGACTCCCTCTCTGTCTAGACTCATGAATTGCTCATGTATTGTATTGGCTATGAAGGTGGCATAATCATATTTGACAGTACGAGGCTGGCCTGGATTAAAAATGGATAACAGAACCAATGTGGTCTGATCAACATACTCACTTGTCTTGAATCTCAGGATGTAGGATATCATATCAATGATGAATTTTCTAGCCTCATTGAACCAGACATGGACATAGGGAGGTGGCTCTTTGGGCTGGCGATCTGGTCTCATAAATGTCTGAGCAATCTATGTTAGCTCTGTGTTGAGCAGTTTAGGGCCTTCTTCAAGCAAGAATCCCATAGACAGTGGAGCCAGAGGCTGAGTAGGTTTGAAGTGCAACATTTCATTTATGGACTCACGAGTAATGTAAAAGAGGATAGTTCCAGATGGAGTCATAACTGCTCTCTCTGTAGGTTCATAATTGGCACAGCATAGGTGGATAATTTCTAGGAAAATATTGATAGAGGGGAGGTAGTATATGGGAAAATTGGATTCCCATATTCCATAGATATCATCATTGTTCCTATAACTGTTCTTAATTTCACAAAATGCTTGGAGGTGGTTTTTATCACCCATTAAGTCTTGAATCTAAAAATCTCTATCAGCTAGGGGTAACCATTCCAATTCCTTATGTGGTGCATAGAGGGGAGCAACATTGAGGCCCACTCGAGCTTCCATTGCTCAATTTTTTGTGATTTTCAATTTGGAATTTGGGTTTTGTGGAGAAAATAGGCAAAATAATAGTTCAGGGGTTTTTCTCCGGGAATTGTAGACCAAAGTCGCTTTGAATTTACCTCACTGGGTGAAATCTATGGAGAGAAATGAAACTTGCAGGTTTTTCGGTAAAAATGGGTGAAAGAGCAACGTTGGCATACTTGTATGAAATCTATAGATGGAATTCAGTCTGAAATTCGGCTCTTTGGGAATAATTTACAGTGGAAAACTTTAAAACACAGGTTCGGGAGGTAAAACGGGTAAATCCCTATGTTTTTGGACATGCACAGGAGTAATTTGTAGGATTGATCGACAAATTGCAGAGTGGAATGTTGGAGTATGTTGGTCGGATGGTGGACTGGAGCTCTGGTAGCAACCTCGTCCTAATTTGCATGTAATAGTCATTTAGAGTCAAAGAGGTGAAAATGAGTGAAAATGACGTTTTCACAGGTTTTTTAATAGAAATTGACTTTGACGGGTTTTGGTGCTTTTCGGTCAGATGACGTCAGCATGACGAAGTATTTTGTCGTGTAGCGGGGATTTTGCAGATGACGTGGCGGATAACGTCAACAAGGGGGTCAGCGGGGTGGTAAGCAGTATTATCTCGCACCTCTTTGTTGGCTAGGGTGGTATAGGAGGAGGGGCAGCGATCACATCAGGCAGGCACCATGTGTTTTCTGTACGGTGGCAATACCGTCCATTCCCCATACGCTAATCTTCAGGCATCGAAGGGGTTCCAATATTGCTGTGGGCCGTCCGATGGGAAAGCCTAGATCTGACAGTCGACGACTGACGGAGTTGGCGATGGATTATGGCACAGGGAGTCGGGTAATAAACAATGAATTAAACATATCGGGGCAATTTCTATTGGCTGCTGGGGGGTTATTAATGGTTAATTAACCAAATGTTTAATTAACTTTTAATATTTGCATGCGGGGAGGGTTTTTATTATAGTTTGCAATGTTTGTTGGTTAATCTAATAATGTGGGGTTAATTGAATCCGAAACCTTGCGCAGGGGAGGGTTATTACATGGTTTTGGATGAACCATTAATTCCCAAGAACATAATGATATGGTTGATATTACAACCGAGGAGGGGAATATTTAAATTTTTGGGGTTTTTTCTTTATATATTTATATAATATGGGGAAGGAGAAATAGCCATACGGAGTTAAATAATAAATTTAATGTTTCATTATGAATATGAGGTAGGAATAAGCACTAAGTCTAATGTTTAAGATACTCAGGCTGAGAGGATAAAAGTATTTTACACAATAAATGTGGCTTGTTTTGCCCAAGTAAAACAGAGTTTCACTTAGCCTATTTCATGAAATGAAGTGATTTAGGAGCATTAAGCAGGTCTCAATATCCTTGTGGGGGGGTTAGTAAGTGCTTTGGGAGAAATGTGAAGGGAAATTAGACATGCGTCATTTGATGTGTCACCACATAATTGCCATGGTACTTATGACAGTTAATAAGATGAATCACTCTTGAAAGACAAAATTACTCATAAGCCTGCTTCTGCACCATCAAAACTGCCTACCCAACCTACTATACCTAACATTTTTACTTCCTTTTTCCTTGGGTGCATTTAAACTAGCAAACCCTTGGTCTTTGCTTTTCTTTCAACTGCCATCCTATCTAAGTCTACGCTTATTTCTTCCAAGGGCTCAGATCTAGCTATTGAGAACCTTTGCTTCTCTACCTAGCTAATCACCTGCCAAGTTTGAACAGTTTGGACAGGTTTCATTCTCTATCTCTAAGGCAAGAAATTTAAACATGAATTTGGCCAATATTATGATGTTTTTCCATCCATCAACTGTGGCAAGAGTCAACCAACTGTGCATCATGAGATTCTTTGCAAAAATATAACAATAGTGGCATTTTGGACTATCACACTTTCTTGGTCTTTTCTTTGGGGTTCATTTCTTTTCTTTTGACCAATTCATTCTTTTTGCCCTTTGTTGTTTCTTTTGGGGCATACCCTATTTTCTTTTTTTAATTTTTTGGTTTTTTTCAAAATATGGAACCTTTGCAGCATGGAAAGGGTGAACATATTTGGCATTTCATCAGTCAATCATGAAATATGACACCTATTGGTATAGGAGCATAACAACATCTACATGAACATGGAACTCCTTCTTCCAATCTGGAAACATCAAGATTGGTGCAGTGACAATTTTTTCATTTAAGATGTTGACTCTCTTTTGAAATTCATCATCCCAACAAAAGGTGATATCTTTCTTCAGTATTTTTTCCATTGAAATAGTGATCTGCGCGTAGGCCTTTATGAAATTCCAATAATAACCAGTATTCCCTAAAGTCATGTGTACCCTCTTCACATTCTTTGGCATATCCAAATTGATAATAACAATGATTTTTGCAAAGGTCCACCATCAGTCCCTTCTTGAAAAGAACATGTGGTAGTAATATTCCATATGGTACAAAAAAAATACACTTTTCAGGTTAAGTGAAATTCGATATTTTTTGCAGGTATCTAACATCAAGTGCACGCTTGAAACATGCTTTTTTAACAATGAAAATAATTTCTAGTCATCAAATTAAACCTCCATAAATTTGGGGATAAATTATTTAAATGTTGTGATGACAACTCTAGAGAATATCGTAGGTGTAGTCTTCAACCCAAACAACATGACTATATACTGAAATGATCCCTATTCAATATAAAAAGTGGTCTTACTCATATCTTTTGGCATGATATTAATCCGATGGTACCCTAAAATACCATCTGTAAAGGAGTAGACCTCTTGCCCTCCCAAATTTCATATAACTTCATCAGTGAATGGTGTTGGGAATGGGTCATGTACGCATGCATCATTCAACTTTATTAAATCGACACAAATCCTTATCTCACCCTTAGTCATTTTCTCCTGCACTACCATCGGGGTCACCTAGTTGAAGTCTTCCATAGGTTCATTTATTCTAGCTATGACCATCTTGGTTCAGAGTTAGCTGCGGTAACCAACAAAATTACATACCATTGACCCTTTTGACAACGATCTTCCCACGTAGACTGTAGTCTCACCCAAGGCAATATTGGGGGATGTTGGAACCAGGTTTCTATATCCAGAAGGATAGGGAGTGTGGATATTGACTTAGTCTACAAATCTATTTATGCATTATAGAATCTTACGTAATATGATACCAAATCCGATCTATTATCACTCAAAAGTCTTCCCTAGAAGTTATAAAAAGAAGGAATAATACGAGGTAACCACAAACCTAATCTTTTAGACTTGGGTTCTAGCCAACCTAAGTCTAGAGAGGGCTCTCTCTTTGTAATTTAACTTTGTTTTGGTGGGATTTTAGGCTAGTTCTTAGTGCTCATAAGTTTTTGATTTTGGTTGGGTGGTGGAATTCTAGGAACAGATGGATAGAGAAAGGCTTTCAAGACATTGGGCTATGGATTCAATCAAAGGATGACTTAAGTGGATCAGATAAATCACTAAAGGAAGAGTTCATCAGACTAAGATAGTTTAGTAGAAAACAATAGGAATGTAAATAGTCAAGACAGAGAGCATTCAATCTAGTTCTGAAATATCATTCCTAGTTTGACATTCAGATTTCATAGAGACACATATGATTATTTATAAACATGAAGAGAAACTGTAATAAACATGAGATAGAGAATAACTATTTGATTTCTTCTTTACACAAGAATCTTGCAAAATGTCTTTACTTTATTCCTTGATCGAGCAAGCCAATCCAGTCTTGATTACAATAGCTCCTTAACTTGAGAAGAAAATGTCTATAGAAATGTCTTTGAATCCACCCTAAATACTTCGAAATGTAAAGTATTTATAAAAAAAATATTTTCAAAATATCTCTTAATAGTTTGATAATTAATCTAGGAAATCAAAATATCTTCAAGCATGAAGATAGAGACAGATGGAAAACCACATCATGTTGTCCCTTTTATTGTGATTGTGCTAGTTGTTTATAGTTTTAATTTTGAGCTCTTTAAGCTGGCGGATATTTGTATGCTGGAATCACCTTTGTCTTTAATCTTTTACTGATACTCTTTAACCTATTACTATTTAACCTATCACTCTTTGACCATGTTTACGTGTCCTTTCACCTGCCTTCATATTTACTATGGTAACTTATAGTAAATTTGTCATTGTTACCCACCATTGATTTTCAGGCTATTTTACCTCGAGCATTCTTCTATATATCTCATCTGCCTTAGTGTATTTGGAAAAATTTGGCTTCATAACAAATAGATGCTTCACTTCGTGCTCTAGGAAGAATAGAATTTCTAAAGTATCATATAATACTTTACCTGTTGGCAATGCTTTAACTCCTGAAGTGCTTGTGTGTTCTCTGAACAATTTCTCTAGTCTATCAACATAATCCACTTGGGTCATAAGTTTTTCATTGATTACCATGGGATTGGGAAGGCCTTTACTTATCAAAATTTGAAGCTTTGCAATGAATCTGTCATTACCAACTCACAAGTCATGGAACTTTTTCTCTAAGTTTAGAATAAGGTTTCTTTTAGAGAGAACCTTTTTTATTTTAAGGATGGTTTCTATTTTGTCCTCCATGCCAAGTTCATCTAGTTCATTCTTATTCTTGATGTTCAAGAAATGGATGAGTTTATTACCTTCCTTAGGCTGGTCTCCTAGGTCTTTCTTTAGCTGTTTTATTGCTTCGGTGGCCACTTTCACCAATTCTATTTGCTCAAATATTACTTGAATTGATGGTGAAATATCATTGACGGAGTCAATGATATTGGCCCAGAGCATATCCTTAATTTGTCCTAGTGGCTTTTGCAATGTTAAATCTTTTTCAACGAACTTTATCCTCTCACCCATCCTTAGGGCTTTTTGTGCTTCTTCTTTCTGTTGTATTTAGGAAAGCTGACAGTTAGTTTATAGGCTTCTCACTTTCCCCTTAAGTCTCTTAAGCTTTGTTGCCTAAATGAACATTTCCTCCATGGCTTTCACTAACTCTATTGTTTTCTCTGTTGAAGTACATGTAGTTGTAAACACTATTGTGACTAGAAGTGTTGTAGTAGGTGGCGTTGTTGGTGTTAAAGGGGCTGCCAATGTTGAGGGAACTATAGTAGAGACCATGGGAATATCAGTCTATGGAGTGGTGGCCAACTCACTCTGTTTAGACTGAATCAATGTTTACAACTCTTTCTCAGTTTATTTCAGCTGATGATTTAGCTTAATGACCAACTCCATAAACTCTTGTTGTTCCTTCTGAGTTTCTAAGACTTTTGTTGTTTGTGGATGATGAATATGTGGAATTTTGAGCTGATTTTTCAAATCAACTATGTCATCATTCTTCTTTTTAATTAACCTTTCGCAACTTTCATATCTTTGGGATCATGTACTAACTCTATGATTAATTCCTCCAATGACTTGATTCTGGTATCCTTGGCATGTGAGGAGGCCTTTTCTAGTTGAAAATGTGCTGATATATTATTCACCAAATTTTGTAGCTGGTGGGTTGCAATGGCTTTTCTTGTTGAAGTGGAATATAGCATCTCTCTTGTCTATTTATGAAATTAAATCTGATCAATAGGATGTATGTCCTTTACCAGCACTTCAAAATCTATCTTTTGGTAGTCAGCTGCTGATCTAGGATGCTGAGTGGTGGGCTTTAGGAAATTCATTTGCATTTTTCCTTCTTTCACATCAAAGGTTGACATAAGCCTTGTTTGGTTGGTGGGAGCCATTTTGAGGTATTGTGCATATCTTTGGGCTTTTAACCTTTCATTCCTGACCTTCATTTCCTTATACTTTTCTTTGATATCCCAGTCTTGCTCAGGTGGAACCCTTAATGAGGACACTTCCACACTTTTCTATTTTTCTAACATCTAAGCATGTGATGTGGAAGGTTCTTGTGTTCCTATAGAGGGAGTAGCTTGCTTGCTCCCTTCTCTTTCTATGCTTGTGGCTCCAACTGTTTCTTCTGTGAATTCCTACTCGGAGAAAGGATTTAACCTTTGCCTTTTGACATATGTTTGTGAAATGGCTCTGCTTGAAGGAGTGGCCTCCTCCCTATATCTTTTGAGGTTTCTCTCCTCATTGAGAGGAGTCTGTATGATGGGGGGAGTACTCATAATGTGCTCTAGTAGTCTTGTTTGAGTTAGCTCTTCTGATAGGTTTGGTTGTTCACACTCTTCTTGAACCTAGGGTCCTTCTTCTTCTTGTTGTTCAGTGTGTGCCTGTGATTCCCTTTGGGCTCTAGATCCTTCTGGTACTTGTATGAAATAACCTTCATCAAGCCTCCTCTCTAGCTCAATTAATGATTTTTCAACAACAACTTCAGTGTTATCTCTTTCTACTAGAGTATTCTCCACCCATTCCAATTGATTTGCATATTTTTCTATCTCAGGGATTATGTGGTGGATATAGGGAGACAACTTGCTTTTCTATCTTCTTTTGTAGATGAAATCAAAGGGGTCATATCTCCATATGAAGCTTTGTTTTAGTTTGAGTCTCTGAAGGATTTCTTATGCTTCTCTTCCAGCTTCTCAACTATTGAAAACAAAGGGGCCCAGTTGATCTTTGATTCTGAGTTGAGCCTTCTTTTTGGCTTTCACAAAATGTACCTCATCTGAGTTGATTATCTATTAATTTTACTCCAGAGAAAATAGCCTCATTGGGAGGTATCTGGGTAACTTGTATGGTGCTAACTCACATCCATAGATCCTAATTTCAGTGTTATTTTGGTACAAGTACCAATATCTGACTTTGTGTTGTTTTGAAAGTTGTAGGATCCTCTTGATATCTGAACTGATCCTTGGAGGAGGACTTCCTAGCAGCATGGTCACTGCAAGATATACAAAAAGACCTATGAAGTTTGTTTATGGATATGGTGATTAATATTTGTGGATCAAAGGATTCCAAAATACTATTGACCTAGGGTTGCCTCTGGTATCAAGCTTTTGAAGAGTAAATGGGAATTTATTAGCTTAATAGTATAAGAAAAGATGGTACAAAACTAAGGAGTACTTAAATACTCTTTCATTATTCATTCTAAAGAATTGATCACGCATTTTATCTGATATGTACTTGGCATAATCATACATGACAGCAAGGGGTTGTCCTATGGTAAAAGTGGACATGAAGGCTAGAATGATTTCATCAACATACTCACTTGTAGTATGGCCTAAGACACTAGATATCATTGACACAATGTCCTGGCTAGGTTTAGAAAATATGGTCCATATGTATGGGGGAGGATCCTTTGGAATATGTTTCTCTTCCATAATAAATCTTTGGAATATTTCAGCAAGTCTAGCAGTGGTAAGCTTGGGAAATTGGTCTAGCAGGTCTCCATTGGAAATAGGGATCAGATTTTGTCCTTGTTGTAATTGAAGCATTTCATTGATGGATTTAGAAGTGATGGTAAAGAGTACATCCTGGTTTGGATACATCACTACTCTTTGACTAGGGATGTAATTGGTATGGAAATAATGAACAATTTTAGGGAAGATATGCACCTCTGGGAACTAGTACTTGGGAAAATTGGATTCACAAAGCCCAATTTGGTTAGATTGGTTTAGGTGTTGGTCCCCATATCGACAATATAGTTTAATAGGGGATTCATGGACAACAGTGTCCTTGATTTGGAAATCTCTATCTATGAGGGGAAGGTGGTCAAGGTCTAGGTGAGGAGTGGTAATTGGCTTGATATCCATGGTGATAGGGGTAAACATTCTTAATTATTGTGGATTTGAGAATGGGGAAAGGGTTTTAAGTCAAATTGGGGCAATTTGGTTCAATTACAGAGTAGTTTGGGGTTGCTGGGAAATTCTTTCACTTAATTACTTAATAAATCTAATAAATTGGGTAATTGGTTCAGAAATGAGACAGGGTTTATAGTGTATTTGAAAAAATACCTGGAATTTTTGGCTCTGATAGGTCGATGGGTGACTGTGCATGATTGCAGGTGGTTTGTTTGAACTGGAGGGTCGACTAGAGTTCAGTGGCTTCTGCAGGTCGGTGGTTGGACGTGGGTTGGCAGTTGCATGTAATCTATCGCTTGCATGGAGGTATGAGTGTCTTTTTCATGATGAAACCAAAAAATAATGAGTTTTTTAGTTATATTTGCAAACTCAACTATTTGGCGGGCACATGGGGAAATGGTACATTCTTGCTTTTAGCGGGAGATGGGATGTTTTTCTGTCTAGCGGGAAGCGGTAAGTGTGTTTCATCGCACCGCTTTTGGGGCTGGAGTGGTTTCGGTGGGAGGCCACCCAATGCCATTCATCAGGTGCCACATAGCATCAAGGCCCAAAAGAAAACTTCCCATATCAGGTGGGTAAAGATTGGGCTTCGGAGGCTGGCCGATATGATCGTCCACTGCTGGATTAACGGGGCCTGATCATGCAGTGATCAGGGTGGGGTTATGGCATGAATTTAATGGAGGGGCCTGACAAAGGTTTAAGAGTGGGAGGTTAGATTAAATGATGGATTATGGCAAGTTAAGGGTGTCGGGGGCAATTTCATTGGCGGAGATTGATTATTAATCAACCATGGATTGGTTAATTAGTTTGTTTATTGGGTTAGGGTCTATTATAAAGTTTATATTTCAAACTTCTTTGGGGTGGGGTATTGATATATGGGTTTTATTTTATAACTATACAGGAAGGGTTTATTGCTTTTTTCTGGATTTAATACATATAAAGTTAAAAGTTAATATGAAATGAAAAAGTGCTAAAGTGTAATGTATTCACTCATTTGTTGTTTGTCATAAACACATTATACTTAGGCTTAAAGTATTTTTGGTTTTTTTTTGAGAAAAGGGGTCATTTTAAGGCGGATGATCACTTTTCCTAAGACAATAAGGTTTTTTCTTTAGAAAAAGGAATTTAGTAGGGGAAAGTGACTTTTCCTTAGGAAAATGATGTTTTTTCTTAGGAAAGTGATTTGTTTGGGAATATGAGTGAATTGAAGGGGTGAATTTTCATGAGGGGACTTTTAGTACTTAAGACCTATAAGTCATTGGGCCAAGGGTCCAGTCCCTCCAGAAGTCAGAGAAATTCTCTGAGCCCCTTTGACATAAGATTTTGGGCACTTAAGACTTTTTATTGGTAATTAGTTAAGTTAAAGGTGTAATGAGTGAGGGAACTTAATCAATTTGACTTTTTGGACATGATGAATGCCCAATTTTCATCCATACTTAGAACTTAGATGATATAGTTGATCAATATGCTTTTATCCAAAAATCATCACAATTCTGCAACCTTTCTTCTACTTAACCACCTACTCATCCTACAATAATAATCTAACTAAGTTTAACTTTATTACATCCAAGGGCTTAGATTAAGTAGTTGAGCTCCTTTTATTCACTCTACCTAATCTAATTATCTGCCAAGATTACATTGTTTGGTCAGATTTTATTCTCTATCTATAAGCATAAAATTGAAAGCATGAAATAGTCAAGTTGAAACATTTTGACTATTATGGATTATGGCAAAGGTAACAAGCCACACACAATCATTTATTCTGTATCAAAAGTAACTAGGAGTGGCATTTTGACTTGCTCACTTTCATGGCCTTCTGTTTTATTGGGGTTCATATTTTCATCTTTTTTGACCTCTTTTATTCTTTTTTTCCTTTGATTTTTCTTTTAGGACATACCCTCTTTACATTTTTTAGTTATTTTAAATATGGAAAACATTTGCAAAAGGTAAAGATATGTACATATTACAGGTTTAATCTTAGCCATTCAAAAATTATGACTCCTATTGGTAGGAACCTAACAATGGCTCCACTTGGGGATGGCATTTCCTGGTGAAATGTCACTAACTTGTAGATCAATGACCTTCTGAATTGTTGTGATGTTTTTTTGCAACTTTTTCCCTTTCAGTTTTTTTCCTTATTGCTATTTATGACAGTATAACCTTTGAAGCTTAGTGCCTTCTCTTTAGGCTTCAACTCCAAAAATTCACTATCCAATAAACTCTAAACTTTTGAAAAATAGCATATGTACAAGTGATTAGTGAAATCAATAACTAGGATCTATGTAGTATTTAAGCATTCAACAATTAAATAGTTCTCATTCTACTTTTGTGCCATCCAATTATTTGAGGAAAAAAACATTGTTGCCCCTAAACACATAAATGATATAAGGGCCTTTCCATAGGAATTCAAACTTCCCATGTTTACCTTTATCCTCCCTTCTTGAGTCCTATTTAAAAACTTTATCTCCGAGGTAAAAATCATCTGCCTTAGTCCTTTTGTCAAAAGTTTTCTTGATCCTTTCCTGCACAATTTGTGATCTAATGTACACTTCTTCCTTGGTCTACTGTAAGTGAATTGTTTGGTTGATTCTCCTTTGAATGTCATTTAGCTCAACCTGCACCTCTTGGAGTAATTTAATCACTAGTGTTCCCAAGGAATATGGGAAAATAGCCTCATTCCATAAACTAATTGACAAGGACTGGTGCCAATCGATTTCTTTGTGGTCAGCCTATTTTCCCACGAGGCATTTACTAGCTTCTTGTTCCAGGTTTTCTTGTTATCATCCAACAAAGTCTTGATGCTATTAACTAAGCTTTTGTTGGAAGACTCTGCTAGTCCATTTCTTTGGGGATAGTAGGTTGTAGAGTGAACCAGGGTTACAAGATACTTATTACAAAAATCAATCATTCTCTTACATTTGAAATTTATTGCATTCTCAGTGATGATTTTGGCGTGGCATTTGAATCTAGACAGAATGTTAGCCTCAAGGAAGTTTATCATGACAATATTAGTGGCTTGTCTTGAGGGTATGGCTTCTATCCATTTGGTAAAGTAATCTATAGCAGTGAGAATCCATTTATGTTGGGCAGATGAAGGTGGATGGATTTCTCCAATGAAGTCAAGACCGCACTGTTAAAATGGTGCTTCTGCAGATATTGGTTTCAAATGTAAGGGTAAAAGTTTTTTCTGTAAAATAAAGATCTAATGTTATGTCATTATCTATGTTGCTTTTTAAAAATTCTTCATCTAAAGCTAGAAAATCGTTTATTTGTTGGTCATTAGTGAATACTTGCCAGTTTTTCAAGTTGTCAAGGATAGCAAGTCTGTGCCTAACCTCATCAGTGTACTGATGGTTAGGTTGAAATGGTAACTTACAAGTGTTGGCAAACATCGCTAAACTATGATCTTGCATATTATGTTTTCTTGGGATGACTACAAGCTTAGTTTTTAAAAAAGTATTTATTCCTCTATAAAAACCTAACCTAGGATTTATAGTCATATGTACAACATTGATTTGTTTAATAACCAACTCAGAATCTCCCATAATAGAAACTCTTATGGCTCCTAACCTTTTAACCAATTTGATACCTAAAAGAAGTGCTTCATACTCAGCCATGTTATTCATGCATATTAAATTTAGTCTATAGGCATGGCCCTCCGAGTAATCATTCTCTAAATTATAAATCCACACTCCTACTCCTACACCTAGTTTGTTTACTGACCCATCAAATTCAAGATGCCAAAGTATTTCATGTTCATAATTATTACTGTCTGGGGGAACAAAATTTTCTTTGATTAAGGTATCTTGATCTTCTTTTTTTATCTAAAAGCTCTTGAATTTGGACAAATTGATTTTCTGCTACAACTACAATTTCTTTTGGTTATAAAGTAATGTTATTTGAAGTATTTTCTTGGTTTGTTTCAACATTATACAAAATGAAAGAATCGATGTCAGAATGCATGGAATATATAGGAAAGTTTTGAGGCCTATCCTAGCTACCCACTACATACTTCATCAAGGTCTCTTTGTCAGTTTTTTAGGATGTCCAAAGACTGAAATTGTGGCATATGACATGTCAAGTTGCAAATATCCTTGGAGTTTGGCCCTCCATGATCTAGACAATAGCATATCATATTTAGGTGGTATACCATCAACAACTATGTCCATAAGAATGGTCTTAGTAGGGTATTGCAATAGGGAAACACATAGGTCTTTTATAAGTCCTACGCACTTAACTTGCCTTGAATCAAATGAAAATGGGTCCTTGTAAGGCCTAGTGATATCCAAGTTTAGTTTCTCCATAACATATTTAGTCATTAGATTGTGCGAAGCCCCGGAGTCTAGCATAGCATTGTGTAGGATTTTATCGTGAATGTTAAGGCTAATGTAAAAGGGTTGTATCCCACTCCTACTAGTTTTCCACTAACATCAGGACCAAAAATTAACACAGGTTGATCATCAAATAAGTTAATAGAGTCTTCATTCTGAATGAAGTTTAAAGATTTGATTATTTGAGATTTGTGAGTTTCATGTTTAATTAGTTCTGTTAAAGGAACTGAGATTTTTATTTTGGACACCTCTACTCCCAAATTGAAAGGCAAAAGGGGATTTCTCTATTTGAATGTTTGGAATTTTAACGACAAGGTTTGGAGTAGTTTGTTCTTCTTTTTAAGTGTTTGGAGTCATTTCTAGTGGATTTTATAATACAATTTCTAGAGACTATTCCACTATTTTAATGAAGGGAACTGAAGTGGAAGGTTTCTCATTATAAGGTTGGTCATTGGTTACATCTACAACAATGGGACTAGGAGGGGTCTGATTTGGTCTGGAGAGGATTTGGAGAGTTTTTGTGACTAGAACTGCTTTAACATTCTTAGGCTGATTTGGTACTGCTTTCTTGTTTTGGTCAGGAGTATCATTGTTCCTTTTACTCCTCAAATTGTACTGTTTATGAACTTTGAAGATAGAAGAATCATACCCTTGCTTGTAATCAAATGATTCTCCTATTGGATCTGCAACTGCTGAAGCATGTGCAATTCGTAATCATCTTGAGTCAAAAAGACAGTTTGCTCTTCATCTAATCCCATTAAGTTAATTTGTGTGTCTTGTTCAGGTTCTTTTGAATGGGAAGTTTCAGCGTAGTTCTCTTGAAAAGGTGGTCTAATATTCTGATGAGGTCCATTTTTTCCAGTGTTTTGATTTTGATTATTTCTAAAGTTAGGATTTCTCACTGGAGGTGCTTGTTGATTCTCCCAGTGAGGATTTCCTTCAATTTTCTCCATCCTATCCCTCATTTTTTCCATTCCTTTAGCTAGGGAATCAATTTTAAGGTCAAAATGTGAGGCGTCTTCTTTCAAGGGTGCTCTTCTTTCATTCCTAACCCTAGCTCTTTTTTCTAGTAGATTAGCTTCGACACTAACTGCTACACTCTGCATATCTTCTAGAGTTAGAGGATTTCTTTCTCTAAGTTGGAATGCCATATTAGTGTCAAACCCATCAAGAAACTTTATCAGAGCTAAGCTAGGTGGGGGTCTAAGGTTGACTGGTATTTCATTGTATATGTTGTTAAATCTAGTACATTAATCTTGGACCATTTCATTTGGTCTTGTCTTGATGTTTTCATATTCTGATAGAGGGTTCTTCTTCTTTTCCCATCTATTTAAAAATTGCTAGTAAAATACTTCTAAAGTGTTTATACTGTTAGAAGGTAAAGATATAAACCATGTTCTTACATCTCCATCTAAAGTCTGGGCAAACAGTCTCATTTAGAAATCTTCAATATCAATTTGATGTAATTCAAAATGATCTTTCATTTTTTTTGTGTGATGTTGTGTTGTATAGGGTCCTATGCCATCAAATTGGACGATTTTGTTCTGGTAGTCTTGTGGCATGGCACCTAGTGGAGTAGGCAACACAATAGGAGCATATATACCTACCATGGCTCTAAGTTGGGCAAGACTAAGAATGGGAGTTTGGGTGCTAGAAGATGATACAGTGGGTAATGGAGAACTGGGAGTGATAGGTGTTTGATGGGTAATGATAGGTTGGTAGGGAAGCGAAGGTATAAATGGAGGTGAGGACTGAACTTTAGAGATGGAAGGGAACAATGGTGAACTAAAGGAAGTTGAATCTGTATCAGAAAGCTCAGGGATGTTAACAGTAGTAAGAGATGATTGAGGGGAATTTAGAATGTATTGATCAATTGACAAGTTTTCCCTTTATATTTCAAGTTCTCTTGTAAATTCTGGATCTAGAATTGTGCCATCAGGTGCACTCCCAGACCTGGTTCTAAAGAGGGAAAGGCCAAAAGCCTTGTCAAAGGGGAGGTCTTCTAAAAGAAACCACTCATCCGACTAGGAATTTACTTCAATTGAAGGTGTAGGACTGATTAAGCTTTCTTGTCTTCTAGATATTCTTGAAATTAGATTGGGACTATCAAATACTTGGGGAGGGTTTAGATCTGGGTTGGCCCTAGTATAGTGAGTTCTCCTTGAAGCCAGATTTCAAGATTTTTATAATTATTATTTTTTTGTGAAATTTTATAAATAACTTATAATAAACCCTTCAAGGGGCTTGAAATAAAAATTTGAAATTTCTCAAAGGTTTATTAAGACTGAGGGTTTGAATCCCCAATATGGTCGCCACTATGTTATCACTAAGAAGTCTTCCCTAGAAGTTATAAAAAGAAGGAATATTCTGAGGTAACCATAAACCTAATCTTTTAGACTTAGGTTCTAGCCAACCTAAGTCTAGAGAGGGCTCTCTCTTTATAATTTAACTTTGTTTTGGTGGGATTTTAGGCTAGTTCTTAGTGCTCATAAGGTTTTTATTTTGGTTAGGTGGTGGAATTATAGGAATAAATGGAGAGAACAAGGCTTTCAAGCCATTGGGCTATGGAGTCAATCAAAGGATGAATTAACTAGATCAGATCAATCATTAAAGGAAGAGTTCACATGGCAGGCTAGCAAAGAAAAAGGCAAATCTTCAGGTTCCAATAGATGAGGTAATCTTAACTAGGGTAAAAGGGCAATGAAGAATCTTTAGATTGGGATCAAGATGAAGAGCAGGAAGTGATAGTGAGAAAATGGAAACTAAGAATCCTTTACTAAAGACCTAGGAGGGAAACTATGGAAGTAAGGGAGAAATTAAGAATTCCCAGACTAAGATAGTTTAGCAGAAAACATTAAGAATGTAAACATTCAAGATAGAGAGCATTCAAGCCAGTTCTGAAATATCATTCCTAGTTTAACATTCATATTTCATAGAGACACATATGATTATTTAAAAACATGAAGTGAAACAGTAATAAACATGAGATAAAGAATACTTATTTTAATTTCACTTTACACAAGAATGTTGTGAAATGTCTTTACTTGATTATGTTAGAAAATTATATATTACAAAGCAATGGAACACATAGAATATTGCATAAATATAAACACAGAAAATGCATAAAACCAGAGAGACATAGATATACACGGTTCACCTAGTTTGGGCTATGTCAACCCCAAACAACCAATCCTTCCTTTCTATTATCTAGCAAAATGAAGAGACACAACCTATAGCAGATCCACTGTAATATCCGTTGTTTTCTCTCACAGCCTCACCTCTCTATTTCTTGCTCAGAGAATACACATCCACTACACAGCCTCAAATACAATGCCCTCATACAAAGAGAGGGGTTTCCTTCTAGGGAAAAAAACCCTAAACTAAACATAAGTTCTACTATCAGATCATCTGCCTAATAAACTACCCAAATTCACTAGAAATTACTATACTTTTATAAGGCAACTTTACATCTTTTTTTAGCTTTGGGGGCGCTGCCCCCGAAACCCCCGCCAGGGGACCACTGGCCCCCAGACCCCCCTGCTGGGGGGGATTGGCCCCCCTGAACCCCCGCAAGGGGGACAAGTGCCTCCCACACTGCTCAGGGTGGAAGGGTGTACAAACTTCCTGGGGTATACATCTGTTGGATTCTGGACACCACATATCTCCACAATGGTATGATATTGTCCACTTTGGGCCTAAGCCTTCATGGATTTGCTTTTGGACTTACCCATTCCAACAATTTTACAGGGTTTATCATCACCCAAACGAACTTGTCCAAAATCTCCTTGAACATAGTCATGAAAGTATTT
>APFE031652204.1:390248-403405 GCA_000404065.3 Pinus taeda
GCATGTTACTTGGTCAACAGGTCACCTTCATCAGCGTTGGAGGATAAGACTCCCCAAGAAGTATGGACTGGTAAGAAACCCTCTCTTTCACATCTGAGGGTATTTGGATGTGATGCATATGTACTTGTTCCAAAGGAGAAACAAACCAAGTTGGATAGTAAATCTGGAAAGTGCATATTTATTGGGTATAAGGATGGTTTAAAGGGTTATAAGCTTTGGAACCCAGTAACAAGGAAGGTTGTGTACAGTCGAGATGTGGTGTTCAGAGAGGTGAATAATGTTATTAAACATGAAGTTCAACCAAAGGGACCTAAGAAGATAGAGTTTTAGCTAAAGGAGGAAGAATCAAACTCTACAACAGAGGAGGAATCAGAAGATGAAGAGACACAAAATCCATGTGTAAGAAGATCAGCTCGAGAAAGAAGGAAGCTAGAAAGGTAGAGTCCATCTGCTTTCTGTTCAAATTTTGCTTTATCTATTACTGATGATGATCCTAGAACTTTGAAGGAAGTAGTAGATTCAGAGGATGGAAAGCTTTAGAAAGAGGCCATGGTTTATGAAATGGCATCTTTGCAAAAAAATGAGGCTTGGGATTTGGTGGAGTTTCCGGTTGGAAGGAAACCCATTGGTAGTAAATGGGTGTTCAAGAAGAAGACAATTGCAGAAGGAAAGGTGGAGAAATACAAAGCTTTGTTGGTAGCAAAAGGTTATTCATAAGTGTCGGGAATTGATTTTCGTGATATTTTTTCTCTTGTTGCCAAGGTAGCTTCTATTAGGTTACTTTTATCTGTTGCTACTTATTTTGATTTTGAGGTAGAACAGATGGATGTGAAGACAACATTTCTTCATGGGGATTTGGAAGAGGAAATCTACATGAAGCAACCTGAAGGCTTTGTGGTGAAGGGTAAAAAGAACTGGTATGCAAGTTAAAGAAGTCTCTGTATGGGTTAAAACAGTCACCAAGGATGTGGTATCAGAAATTTGATACATTTATACGGGGACTTGGCTTCACCAGAAGCAAAGCAGATCATTGTGTGTATTTTAAATTAATTGGTGACTGTGTTATTTATCTGGTCTTGTATGTGGATGATATGTTGTTGGTTGGAAATGACAAAGAAATTATCTAGGATTTGAAGACCCAATTGTCCTCCAAATTCGACATAAAAGATCTTAGTGCTGAAAACTATATTTTGGGCATGGAAATTAAAAGAGATTGGGAAAAGAGGAAGTCCTGGTTAAACCAGAGGAAGTATGTCAAGACAATACTGCAGAGGTTTAATATGCAGGATAGTAAACCGCTAAAGGTTCCTATTCATGTAGGTGTAAAGTTATCTATTGAACAGTGTCCCAAGACACAAGAAGAGGAAGAGGTCCTGTGTTCCATATGTAAGTGCAGTCGGTAGCCTAATGTATGCCATGGTCTGTACTAGACCAGACACTACACATACAGTGGGAGTATTGAGAATGTTTATGTCAAAACCATGGAAGGAGCACTGGACAGAAGTGAAGCGGGTTTTTAGGTATTTGCATGGCACTAGTGATTATGGTTTGTGCTACCAAGGAAGACCAGGATTAGATAGAGTGTTGGATATTCATGGCTTTTTTATACATACTAGGCTAGAGATCTGGATCAGAGGAGATCTACAAGTGGGTATGTGTTTAACCTATTTGGAGGTGCAGTCAGTTGGATGAGTAAGAAACAATATATAGTGGCACTATCAACTACAGAGGAAGAATACATGGCAGCCACCCATGCAAGCAAGGATGTAGTATGGTTGTAGAGATTGTGTTCAAGTATGGGGTTAATATAGGGAGATATAAGGATAGACTGTGACAGCCAAAGTACAATTTTCTCGGCAAAGAACCCTACTTATCATTCAGAGACAAAGCACATTGATGTTAAATATCACTTTGGAGGGATATGATAGAAGACAAAAAGGTGTTGCTAGTAAAGGTGGACACTTTGAAGAATACTACAGATGCGTTGACAAAATCTGTGAACTCTGATAAGTTCTCTTGGTGTAGAGAAACAATGGGCATTTCAGGGCTGGAAAAGTGACTAAGCTCTCCTGTGGAAAGAAAACAACAAGTGGGAGAATGTTGGGTTGTGTTATATTCTTTCCACAACTAACCTAGGTAGTGAACCAGGGGGTTAGAGGGGGGCTGGAGCCCCCCCTTCGTTGCACTGATTACATAGAGGGGGGGTCACTGGTGGGGCGGCACGCACCCCTGTCCAAGTGTTTTGAGCGTGGTGAGTAGCTCCCCTTTATGGGGTTCGGGGCAGTTCCCTAGGAAAAAAAAATTTGGACCCTATATTAAGTTGGGTGAACCTACCTATGGTTTTCGGTCCATGGTTTTGGATGCAATGGATTTCGGTCCATGGTATTGGATGCTTTGACATGTATAAATATGTATTGTAACATTGAAAGGAACATAATGAAAAATCAAGATGGTAGTCCCAGTTTTGGGATCCAGGGGAAAATCTCTATGTATATGTGTTTTATGTGTTATGCTCTCGTATTATTTATTTTCTGTGTTTTAGAATTCGTATGCAAGTAATTTCTGTACAGGGTTAAAACCTACACATCCAAATCTACTGAAAATATTTTCCTCTAAGAACTTCAACACCACCTGGTCATTTTCTCTTTTAGTAGGTATAGCTTCTACCCCCTTGGTGAAATAATCAGTAGCTGTGAGAACCCACTTGTGTTGTCCACTTGAAGGTGGGTTAATTTCTCCAAAAAATCTAGTCCCCATTGTCTCAATGGTTCTTCTATGAAGACTAGGATGAAAGGCAAGGGAGTTAGCCTCTTCTTCTCAACAAAAAGCTGACACTTTTGACAAATTCTAACAAAATTATATGTATCACCAAATAGGGTGGGCCAATAAAACCCTGCCTAGAGGATTTTATGTGTAGCAACCTTCCAACTATAATGTCCACCACATAACTTCTCATGATAATCTTTAATGGTCTCTATAAATTCATCCTCTGTTAAACATAGAAATAAAATTCCCACAGGATCCTTCCAATACAATCTGCTATCAACAATCACACATGGCTATGCTTTGATTTTTAATGCTCTATATTTCGTTCTATCCAAAGATTGAGGAAAAGAGAGAAAACATAAATAATGGACTATGTGCTTGTACCATTCTGCACATAAAAATTTATATTGGATTTTCATACCTGGGTTTGATTTTTCTTCACCTTCTTCAATTACTTCCTCATTTACAAGTGTTAGCAAGTTGATTCCCAATGCCTGAAAATTTGACTCTATTAACATCTTTGCCAATCCCTACCCTTTCACCACATTTGTGGGCTTTATGTCCAGGTCATACTCTTGAATCTTGGTTATCCATTTCCTCTTTTGCCTTCCACATCACTCTGGACTAATACATCCTTTATTGTGGCATTTGGAAAATAAGCAATGATCTGTGACTGCAGCACATAAGTCCTGAAGGCCTTCAGGGATTTTACCAAAGAATATGCTTGTTTTTCAAGAATATTGAACTTTAGTTCAAAATCTCTGAGAATCTTGCTAAAGAAAGCAACTGGTTGCTCCTTTTCTTCATCGTTTTTCTATAACAAAACAATAGCTATTGAATTAGGTGATGCAATTGAAAAAACTTGAAAAGGTTTTTGATATTCAGGGCTAATTAAAACTAGAGTTGTAATGCTTCTTTAATCCTAAATAATGACTCTCTGGCTTCCTTGGTCCAATACACTTGATCTTCCTTCTTCAACATATTGGTAATTTATTTTACAATTTCAGCATAATGTTTTATGCACAGCTTGCACCCTTACTGGTTCTATCTTCACTCCATCTCTAGAGACAATGTGCCCCAACAGTTTGCCCACTTCTAGAGAAAAAATGGACTTCTTAGGATACAAGGAAGCCCATTTTTCTACATTTCTCAAAATTATTTTTAAGATGGTCTAGATGCTTCTCATCAGACTTAGAGAAAACAATGATGTCATCCAAGTATATCACTACAAACTTATCACCTACAAATGCAATGTCCATGGCCCTCTGAAATGTTGCACCTACATTCATCAACCCAAAAGGCATTCGAGCATACATGAAGGTTCCCTAAGGAGTTGTGAATGCAGTCTTTTTCTAATCTTCTTTATAAATAATCACCTAGTTATACCCAGAGAACCCATCCAACATTGACATTCTAAATGATCTTGTTACCTTTTGCAGCACATGACCCATTTTAGGTAATGGATAGTTATCTTTCAAGGAAGCCCTATTCATATTTCTAAAGTCCATACATAGCCTTATTTCTCCATTTTTATTCCTTATAGTCACTGAAATGGCCACCCAGTTAGAGTACCTGAGTGGAACTATTATCTTGGCATCAAACAACTTTTTGACTTCTTTCTCAATCAATGGTAAAAGCAAAGGGTTTATTTGCCTAAGGTTCTACTTAAATGGTTTAATCCCTTCTTTTTAGGGAATATTGTGCTGAATAATACTTACATAATATGTTTTGATATCCTCATAGGACCAAAAAAAAACATCAATATAGTCCCTGAAAAGCTTAAGATATCTCTCCTTATAATTAAGTGGAACTCCATTAAATAATTTAACTAACTTCGGCTCCTTTTGGGCTCCAATATTGTGATATTGAATCTATTCATCCTGTGGAATTTTCTCTAAACTAACAACTACATCATTGGAGTTAAAAATTCCTTCAAGAGGGACAAGCCCCCTTGGCAGAATATTATCTTTCAATTGAATAATTTTTTTATTAACTATAGAAATTTTCAAACCACTTACTTCTGCAACTTCGGTTATTTCATCTTCATCTTGATCAATCTTTGT
Source organism: Pinus taeda (assembly GCA_000404065.3). NCBI lineage: Eukaryota > Viridiplantae > Streptophyta > Pinopsida > Pinales > Pinaceae > Pinus > Pinus taeda. Next base: position 395,078 of record APFE031652204.1, read on the forward strand.
GCCTTGAAAATATTAAATCATAGTCAAGGATTCTTTAATCTGTTGATCATCCTATAAAATTTGCCAGTGTTTTATATTATCCAGAACATAAGGCATGTGGCTCATTTCAACCTCATATCTTAGCTCTGGATTTATAGGAGGCCTAAAAGTATTAGCAGCCACAACCAACGTGTCTACTAATCTATTTCCATCTCTTGGAATGAACTATACTTTGAAAGCCTTAAAGAAGTTCTCAACCAAATCCCACACTTCATATTTGTGCGCCCTAAGCCTAAGGTGTTTTATTTGACAATGGTTCTTTATTTTCTTTAGAATTAGCTTTGAATCTCCAAAAACAGAAATTGACTAGACTCCCATTTGTTTTGCTATTTGTAGAGCAATGATCAAGGATTCATATTCTTCCACATTATTTGTTACCTTGAACTCCAAATTAAAAGAAAAAGGGTTCATATTACCTCCAAGTGTAATTAGAAGGAAACTAGCACCTGTTCCTTCTTTAGAATAGGCTCCATCAAGAAAGCAGTTCCACACTCCTTCTATTTGTAGCTTTGTATTTACACTGGCTAAAGTAAGCTGCCTCTGGTTATCTTCAGCCAACTCTGCATTGACATGTAGCATGAAGCAAGAAAAGTCATCTTTCTCTTGGCTATATATAGGTGAATTACTTGCTCTGTTCTTTGTGATTGTTTTTACAAATCTTATTTATAAGTAAAATTTTCTTTCTTCTCCACCAAAAATTGGTATGAAAGCATAAGTAAAATCCAATTTCAAAACACCACAATTTAGCCCCCCATGACTTAGATAGAAACATTCCAAACCTAGCAGGGATATCTGCTACCACCAAATCCATTACCAAGCTTCTAGCTAGGATCTGGGCTAGTGACACCACCATATCTTTAATGACCCCTAGACACTTGACTTTATTTGAATCAAAATAATGTAGGTCTCTATAAGGTTTAGTAACTTGTAGGTTTAGTTGTTTCATCACAGATAATGACATAAGGTTATGTGAAGCTCCTAAGTCAAACATGCAATTATGCAAGAGGAAATCATGAACCAATAAAGAAATGTAGAAAGGAGGTGTTGAAGAATATACCTCCTCCACATGTGGACCAAAAACCACTACTAGTTTATCTTCTTTCATATTCACAATGTAGTTTATATTCACATTCTAAGATAGATTGATAAACTCAACAATATCTCTTTGATAAACTGGTGTTTTAACCAACTCTGTGAGGGGCACCTGAATTCTGATTTTTTCTAACTCTTTAGTTAGACTAAACACATGAACATGTTTAGTATTCCTTTCATATTCATATTCACTTTTCTTCATCACTAAAATATCCTGTGGAATTAAAACAATTGTTTCTAAAGGAATTTTATCACTTTTATCCTAAGAAGACTCACCTTGAAGTATTTGAGTCTTGTTATTTGTATTCTGCTATTGCTTTCCTTTATTTAATTGTTTTGCAGGCTATGGTTCTTGTGGCATTACCTTTTGTAGGGGATTTGGAACTTGCTTCTCACCTTCATTTTCTTGAATTCTAGATCTTTTCCTTGATATCAAGTCATAATTCTTATGTAATTCTACCTGCATAAAATTAGAAAACTGCTTCCAATATTCATCAATGTCATTCTCATCATAAATGGCATCTGTTTCAGTATATTCATATTCTTCGCCATCAACACCTAGTTCATCTTCATCTACTGCATACAATGTAGAAATATGATCATCATGCTCTGGTACTTCATCAGGATCTTCCTCTAATTGAAGTGGTGCTTGAACCTGATCTTGGTCTTTTCTCTCCTTCTGCAAAATTTGTAGAGGTTGTCTTCTATACGGAGGATTAAAGTTTTTGTTCTATTGTGCTTGCCTTTGAGAATTATTACTCTCCAATTCCAATTTAACCAATTTATTAGACAAATTTTTAATTACATTATTCATATCCTCTAATGTTTGACTTTGAGAGGATTCCACTTTAGCCTTTCCCTTATCTTGGACAGGTTGTGTCTCTGGTGCTTTTCCTGAAGCCACCATAATTTCTTCTATTTCTAAGGCATCAGTTTGGATCTGATCAAGGGTTGTGGATATTTTTCCCCTCAATTTAAACCCAAAATCTAATTCAAATGCCCCTGCAAAATTTATCTTTTCACAAGAAGGAGGGGGCTTAATCTCCACTAGAAGACTATTGTATAGTTTATTGAACCTTTTGATGAATTCTACAACACTTACATTAGATTTCTTCTTAATAGCATTAAACTCTATGGGTGAATACCCATGGTCTCTTTTCTCTCCCCAACTCTGGGTGAACAAGTGTTCTATCTCTTCCCATGTAGGAATAGAGTTATTAGGAAGGCCTTTAAACCATTTCCTTGCTTCCCCATCCAAGGATTGCACAAAAGGTCTTAAAACAACATCTAAGTGTTCAACATTGAGTTTTTTTGCAAAATTACAAAACACTACTATATGCTTCTCTGTTGTTTGTTCATCCTCCCCTGAGAAACGAGGAAGAATATTCAAGTATTCTTGAGGCATTTGATTCAACTGTTGTGGCAATTGAATAGGTGCATACCTATTCAACAAAAATGTAGGTGCTTCCATGTTTGCTTCTGAACTTACTGAACCTTGAGCACTAGCAGGTGTAGAACCTATCTGAGGAGTAAATGGAGTATGAGAAGGTGGCAATGTAGTTATAGGTTCAAGTTAAATAACTATAGCAGACAATGAGAAAGAAATAGACTCTAAAGACTGTTCTTGACAGTTGGGTTTTTGAAATGAAGTAGATGTAAAAGGTATTGCTTGGCTAATAAAAGGTGAATGTTTGGATGAAATATGTGTTGGACTGTTGTCAGGTGTAGACAGTGTAGGACTTGGTGTAACTGTAGTTTTTGGCCTTCCAACCCTCTTGGAAACTAGTCTCTCAGGGTTTGAAAGGGCTTGAACTTTTTGATGTGAGGTATATGACCTCGTATGAGGCCTCTTTGAAGCCAGAGTTATTATTTTATGTTCAATACAGCCAAATAATTCCTCGTCACTGAACAACCAGAGGAAAATATTTAAACCCCAGGGAAAAGTGTTCGTCACTTCATTCCTCGGCAACGGAACCAATTAATGTTGTCCCTGAAGAAACCGATTTGTTGGTTGTGTAGAAATTGTGCTTAAGACATTAATGTTTATTATTATTGTCACATATTTGTATGATGTATCCTCAAGTGAATAACTTGAAGGGCGTGACTTTTAACCCTTAATACTCAGGTGATATGAAAGTCTCAGAATGCCATTTGATCGCTGAATAAAAATGTTGAGTGAAGAATGCTTTGAGAAGTTAGAGACAATATGTTTTTTTCACAGAAACTGTTATCTATAACACTTTGGGAAGTTAAATACAATATGTTGTTTTACACAGAAACTATTATCTTTAACTTAGAAGAAATGTAGAAGTAAGAACTTTAAGTATAGGAGCACTCTTTTAAGGAATTTTAACTTCATTCACATAAGTAAACAAAGACCTGTAGCTTCATTACCATACTTAAAGAAAGGAAGATACATCATGACACATAACATAGAAATCACAAATCATACCCAACAATGTGTGGAAAACTCCTCATTCTTTCATTAATTATTAGTTTTATCAAGGATCCAATAGCCTAGTCTCCAGATTATTCAAAATTTGAACCCTTTTTCTATAACTTTTCCTCTTTTTCTACATCATGGGACAGTTGGTAATCACCAAAACTATCAAATTGCTTAACTATCTCTAACTGTCTAAAGTAAAAGTCATTACATAATATTAAATTGGAGGCTAAACAATGCCTCGTTCTTCCCAAGAAAACAAAATAACAAGAAGTAACAAAAATTAGAATATGACTGGTGATGGTTGCTCACTATTCAAATCACCGTTCCTTTGGAGTTTTAGTCATCCACCTCTAATTTTAGTTATTCTGCTAAAACAGCGGAATTCGTTCATTTACGTGGAATATGGAAAAGCTTCAGTTACCATGGAACTGAAAGGAAACAAAATTGTAGTTCATAGACTTCTCGGGTCTGAAATTTATAATAAAACCCATGCACTTTTTGACATGATATCCTTCGGATCTCGTCTCTTCTTGATGAGTAGTTGTGATTGATCCAGACTTCAATGGATTAAATCACATTTCATAAACCATCGCATCCATTTTCTAAATTAAACCTCGTCCTTGTTAACCACATGATTACTGTCAGATCTGAATCATTCAAGCGGGCAACCCCAATTAACTGAGGTTTTAACTTGGTTTTATAATTTCTCGTGTCTAATTTTGGAGTAAACCTCATCCTTGTTGACCACATAATTATCATTAGATCTGTTGCATGTCAATTGGACGGCTCAGATCTTCTCCTGGGTTTCTCATGCTCAAAAGCCATCAATAATATAAAATTAACCATTTCTTTCGGATTTCCGCATTCTCTTTTAGTTCCTGTTAGAATATAATATTTGAATTTTTCATTTTTGCGATAAAACTGAAAATAAAATTAAAATGACAATGGATGCTACAACACACATCACCATACATTTCCAATGAAATTATGCCAAGTTTCAATACATAATTGGGCCACATGTCCTCCAATGTTTGCTTTTTACATGTCATCAATCTATTATCTATGTAGTATGTGTTAAACATCATGTAAATCTCAACTCCATCACTATTTATTTACCCAAATTTTGCACTCTATCTATTGGTATTAAAAATCATGCAAGTCCAACCACCATCATTTATTTACATCACTAGTGTATGGTGGATGCACTTGATAGGTGTACACTCTTTAACACTTTAATTTCTTAGGTTTTTATCTTATATTTTGGGTCTCAAACTAGTGCTAAACTTCAATTGTCCATAACTTCTCATCTAAGAGGAGTTTTCAGAGTAGTATATGCCATTTGAAAGGTATTGATGAGATGTACACAAGAATATAGTTTGTAGGGTCATTTTGACATCATATCTACATCAAAAACTAAAATAAATTCAACCAAATTTATCTTCATGTTATTAGATCATGTAACAAGTCAAGTTATCATATTGATTCAAGAAGAGCTTGATTGCTACTTTAGGCATAATGAAAGATGTTGTTGTTGTCTCAAGCCTTCCCTTTAAATTTAATGGAATATTGTTGTCATAAATGACAAATCTACGTGTAACTATCCCCCTTTTTCATTAATGGAAACACCATAAAACATTGATGGTCACTGATGTCAACAAATCAAAAACTCCCTTTATGAAAATACCTTCCTTGGTCAATGCCAATATTTGCATCGATGTTTTCAATATATCCCCCTTTGAAATCAATGGAAAAGAGTAATTAATATCTATTGAAACTATCATGTTGATGATCCTGCTTAAGTATATGTTAAAGATTTCATAGGAAGTTCCTAGATGATCCTTTGTACCTAACTGAATCATGCTACCTTCCTACCAATATGCTACCATTTTGATATATTATCCCCCTAAAACCCTACTTATTTCATTAATGATTACACGTCATATCTGCATTCTCTTATTGGCTCTTAATTGTCCTGGGAACCTCATGTTTCATGTGGATGTGATGAAGTCTCCCCCTGCCTGACTACAAAGATTCTTCCTTCTTTCTTTATCTCCTCAAATCTACCTGCTCAATGAGTGTCAATAAATGTATCTGCATCATAGTCTTTCTATGTCAATATCCCTACTCTATTAGTTATGTATTATCTCTCGTGATCTTATCCTCCCCCATTACACTCTCCCATCAACTATGAGATTTCAAACTTTCTCATATACTATGTCAACATCCTGGCTTCTTGTATAATAATTGCTTCCCTGAAGATTATCATTCTGCCAACTTTTCTCCTCCATACCTTCTTCATTTTACATCACCCATGTTTGTTATTGTTGTAATCAAAAGATACATGTCATAGCAATATTTGAACAAGGGGCTCATTTATTAGGCAGAACTTCAATTAGGGGAATCGTAGGTTCTACCTTATGACACATAAAATGACCAGTAACTCATATCAAATCCTTGAATACTCAAAGCTGGTTTAATTTCTAGCTCAACATGTTTGCTTTTCTAAACCTCAATGTGAATTTCTCCTTTCCTAGTGGAACCATTTCCTTCCCTAGTTTGATTAGGAAATTTTAAGTTACATTTTCATGTAATGTGACCAAGTTTGTGGCATCTAAAGCATCTTGTATAATACTTGAATAGGAGAGAAATTAACACATATTTTTTTCCATTTAATATATATGAATTCAATCTCCTTGCAAACCTGGTTCTAAAAAACTGATGACCATCTCTCATAGGCCTTGCAATCCCAAGCCTTATGTCCAAATTTTTTACCTAAAAAGTGATAACCAAAGAATGTACTTTGATACCTGATGGGAAATATTCCCTTGAAGATATTATCAAGATATTTTTCCGTGGACAAGAAATGAAATTTTGATGATGTTCATTGTTATCTTCTTCCTGATGGGGCTTTTGGGGAACATTAATGCAACAACTTAATGTAGCAACACTTCTAATTTGGCCTTCATCTTTGTCTTTAAATTTTTCTTTAATTTCATCCTTTGGAGACTTGAATGTTGAGTCTTCCTTGCATGAAGACTCACTTGTATAGTTGATACATGTTCTATTACTTAGATATCCTTGAAAATTAATAATGTTATCCAATACCTATGAACTCCTAGGGCTTTTATTGAAATTCTCACTGTCAACCCTCAATGAAACAACTTCTTCAAATTGGGATTTCAAGAAGATGCTTTCCCCTTCAATACGAGATTCAAGTTTGTTTAACTATTTAGATTTTTCTTAATATGAATTGTCAAAATTTCTTCCCTTTTTCTTGCTCTTCTACCTCGACCTTTAAGTAACCAACTTCTTCTACTTCAACAAGTTTTTAATTCTTCCCTTCGAAATATTTTTACTTTTTTTTTTTAGCTAATTCATCAAGACATATTTACTTCTTTTAGATTCTACTAATTTTTCTTGTAAATATACTACATCATAGTCCCTAATTTCTAAAATTTTCAATTGCCCCTTTCTTTCATTCATAACTTCTTCTAACTTATATCGCAAGGATATTTTCCCCTTTCTTAGGGTTTCACAATGGTCTTCCTTTTATTTCATCTTGATTTTCCATCCTTCATCGAGTATTTTTTCTTCTTCCAATTGAGCCTTCAAAGCAACAGTGTCATGATCTTGCTCCTTTTGGAAATCATATTTTTCTTGAAGTTCCTCTTTGTTATGCAACCATCTCACAAATAGATAGATCAACGACTTAAAAATTATACTCTTCGAGGGGGAAGCCTCATTTACATTAGATAAATGAACAATACTTAGATGATACAAATGAAAATACCTCCTTTGTATATATAGGAGACTAAGGGATCACACTATAATTAGAACCTACATAAAAATAATAATTTAAATGCACAATAATAACAGAAGTGGGCTTCTAATGGGCACAATAATAAAAATATGGGGGTTACTTGGGCACACAATAACAAAGAGGGTACAATAATATTATAGGGACCTAACATGTCCCTCTCCTTCAAAAAAGTGTTGTCCTCAACGCTTGAGTAGTTCTAGATGCTTTTATATAAAATTATCATCCTCCCATGTGGAATTTTCAGAGGTTAAGTTCTTCAACTTAATGAGATACTCTGAAATTGAGCAATTCCATAGTTGTTGGGTTCTTGTTTTGTGACTGCTTTAGGCTCAAATATGATTTTTCCTTCTTCGTCAAGTTCTGGAAACACTATTTGAACTGGAAAATTGTCACCAATAACCTTCTTTAAGAATGAAACATGGAAAATTAGGTGTACTCCAAATTGTATTCCATAATGGCAATATTTTGCAACACCTTGTAAGGACCGTACTACTTGGGCGGAAATTTATTATACTTCTTATCTTGCTTGAGAGACATTTGTTTGTATGGTTGTAGTTGTAAAAATACCCAGTCACCTACATAAAAAATTCTTTCATTGCAATGCTAATCTACCTATTGTTTCATTCGATTATGTGCCTGCATGAGATTATCCTTTAAGAGTTGGAGAACTTGTTTTTGATGCTCAATGTGATATTCTACTACTTGAACCTTATAATTTTATCTTAAATATGATGTGATGGATGGTGGATGACATCCATTAAGTGCCATAAATGGGGTCATTTTTGTTGTTGTATGGAAGGAAGTTATACCACCATTCAGCTAGAGGTAACCACTTGACCCATTGTGTTTGTTTATAAGTTACAAAGCAACGAAGGTATCCTTCCAAACATTTGTTCACTATCTCAGTTTTCCCATCATATTGAGGATGATA
>APFE031652206.1:0-10483 GCA_000404065.3 Pinus taeda
CTTTATTTTTAGGGGTTTTCCCTTTTTCTTTGGATCTTTCTTCTACATTTTTTCTTTAGGGTTTTCTCTTAAGATTTTTTATATTCTCTGCTTCCATTATCCAACCATCCATTGATTTTCTCTTCTCTCTCACCCTTACTTCTATATAACCCTTCTCTCTCACCGTTACTTCTTTATAACCCTTAGATCTATGACATTATTCTTTAGACACATATGTCCCGATGAGGGGATATGCCATTGAATAAAAGCATCCACTATAAAAATAAAATGGATAACCTGTATTTATTTCTGAATAACCATTCTTCAAACTTTGATCACAAAAATATGCAATCAATGTTCATTATCTTAATATTTTCATAATATCATTAATTTTTTTTAGATTAAATTATAAATGATGAAAAAATGATACTTTAATTTTTATATTATATCAATATAGATTCATCTTAAGTTATGGATATATTGTGCCTCAGAGAGGGATCAAATTTCTCAATTGCAAATCTCTTTGTGGTTGAAATTTGCACCTAAAGAAATTTGATTGTTGTGCGTGCTAGTAGATTCTGTAATATATATAACATATTTTTTTTGTTACAATGGACAATAAAAATGATTACGCTTTCAAAGCATGCCCTGGCACGTGATACGATTTCTACACGTATTTTAAAATCTAAATTAAGTTAATCGATTCATACAAAATTTGAAAAACTTAAAAATAGCACTCCAACCATTAAATTAACTATGAAAAAAATCAAAAAACAATACTCAATTAATTTCATTAATACATCAAAATTTAGAATTATTTTAATTGAATACTCACACAACTTTGAAAAATTAAAATCCAATGCATTAAAAAAAATTAATAACTCCCAATTTTATCAAAGAACCACGCCCAAAAACCAATGCAGTCTCATCCGATTTCAATTATCAATAATCGCCAGTTCAATTGATTTTTCCCCCAAAACCATGATATCAGTTTAATTAATTTTTCCCCAAAACCATGATACCGTGTTATGGTAAACCGTACCACCTGTGCACCATCTCCTAATCTCCCTCCCACACTACCTGTACTGTATCACTGCAATATTGCTTGTGAGAAATTTATTTAATGAAAACTAAGACATTACAATTCTTAGCTACAGTGTTGTGTTTGATCCCTAATTCCAACGAAAACATCACACAACTTTGACAATGGACTGTTGTCCAATAGTTAGCTTTAGTTTTCGAAAGAATCGGTGGGTGTTTTAAGAGATCTCACATTGAAGAAAGCATCCATATCAGAGATAGGGATGGTTGAATGTGTTTATCCCTGGTTCCAAACTATTGACATTTCACAAAATATTGCTTTGCCATAAACATTAGCAAGAACAAAACTACCAGGAATTTAATGGGATTTTCACAAGAACTATCGACCTGGCTTTTTTACCAGAAAAGGCGGCCGGAAATTCTACTTAGTTTATGTGGAGCCAACAGCGTAAGTCGAGGCATCGATCGTGCAGGAAGCAGAAGGTATCGACAAAAATCCTTTATCCATAATTGAATCCTTGCACAAAAATATGTGACAAACATCTTAACATATTCTGCAGAATAATTTCATCAACTATATCACCCTGCCATGAAAACTGAATTCTCTTCCAACATTTTATAGGGACGGTGGCCAAAAATATCTTAAGTTTATCAAAATATAAATTAATTTAAACGAATCTTAACAAAGGAGGGGAAAATTAGAAAGCATCAATTTCATGAGGAATAATGTCAAATAATTCAAGAAATTTTTTAAAATTAAAATTAAAATTAAAATTAGTTTAACCATAGATTCAGACAATCTAGAAAATTAAGCACTGATCATCTAAGAAATTTCAGGAGCTTCTAATTTTAACACAAGATTTGAAACGACCAAAAATAATCTCAACTGTCATAAATATGGCAATCGAAAATACCTGAAATTCACCAATTGAGCTTTTTAAATGGGCTAGTCAACCCAGGGCACAAATATTGCTATCGCTTTCTCAATCTCTGCCACTTCTTTCGCACCATCTCTGCACCATCTCTAAATCATTAAGCTGATTAACCAGTGAAAATAAGAATTATAATATTCTTACCTATTGTGTTTAGCCCTAATTCACTGAAGAATTTGAAAAGATCGCACAATAAACCAAACCAAAGCACATTTTAAAGTTCCATAAACAGATTTAACATCCCAATAGAGAACACTGCAAACAAAATAAAAAAGACAAAGTCCGGCCCAATCAAACATTTTACAGGTACCATGGCCAATAATATCATAAGCCTATCAAAATTTCAATTAATTTAAACGAATCCTAACAGAAAATTAGAAAGCATCGATTTCATGAGGAATGATGTCAAATAATTCAAGAAATATATTAAAATTAAGATTAAAATTAGTTTAACCAAATATTCACACCACCTAGGAAATTAAGAACGGATAATCTAAGAAATTTCAAGAGCGCCTAATTTTAACACAGGATTTGAAACAACCGAAAATAATCTCCTCTGCAATCGAAAATACCTAAAATTCCCCGACTGAGCTTTTTTAATTGTCTGGTCAATGCATAGCACAAACATTGCTATCGCTTTCGGACACTGTACCACTTCTTTCGTACCATCTCTAAATCATTCGGCTGATTAACTAGTGAAAATAAGAATTATAATATTCGTGCTTATGGTGTTTAGCCCTAATTCATTGAAGAATTTGAAAAGATCGCACAGTAAACCAAACCAAACCACATTTTAAAGTTGTATAATCAGATTTAACATGCCAATAGAGAACACTGCAAACAATATAAAATAGACAGAAGCCCGCCAAATCAAATAAAAATATATACGCGATAACTGAATCAAATCGCCCAGCAATAAACCCAAAGAAAACGAAAACAATAAAGCCAGAATGGCAGAGCAATAAACCAGAGAAAGCAAAAACAATGGGAGAGAAAGAATTTGCCGATCCCGTGATGCTTGAAACAAACACAAGACCGTAAGCTACTAGTGTGAAGCCAATAGGAGCGAAATGCTATATTTGAAATACAACATGCACTCAATCTCTCTACACCTATTCGAATTATATCATCCACATACAACACTAAAATGTGGGGCTTAGACCGAATCAACAAGTATAGGTTGGGATCCACCTCACTCTTGGTGAAGCCTATGTTTTGCATATTACTATCGCTCTTGGAATACCATGCCTTCGGTACCTGTTTGAGTCCATATAGCGATTTATTAAAGCTACATACATAGGTCTCTCTATCATGGACTTCAAACCCATATGGTTGCTCGATATAGACTTCTTCCTCAATGATGACATTGAGGAAGGTGATCTTCACATCCATTTGGTGGATGTTCCACCTTGTCTCAAAAGCTATTGAAAGAACTTCTTCAATAAAGGAATATTGGGCTACAGGAGAAAAAGTCTCCTCATAATCTACTCCCTCTTTATGGGAGAACCCACAAGCTGCAAGAAACATCTACCATATTATTTACCAACATCCCTCTCTGCTCCAAAACAACAAGGTGAAGAAAAAACTCCTTATTTGAGTATTTCTTTATATTCGAATCTACATCCATGTAATTCTACTATGTTCCATGTCAATCCTTGTGATGTTTTTCTAGGTTTCATTTACCATGGTTCACATACCCATGAGCCATCATTTCATGTAAGAAATCGGTTCATTAGGTTTAACACTAAGGGATGATTTCTTCAGTAGGAGGAAATGATGTTTGTTATAATCACAATGACAACCTTGAATTGTATGGTTTGAATCTTTGATGCCATGCTCAAGTAAGTCCCAGTGCGTGATATCTAAACATTCCTTTGTCTAACTCTAATAGCTCCAACTCCATTAATTTGTAACTGATCATTCCTAATGAATTTTTTCCATCTTGGTGCTAAAATATATGAGCATTTGATTTACGAGACTTGCGGGTGTAATTTCTTTGATAGTGAATTCTCCCCTAGTGTGTCAATGTAAATTATCCTTTCCCATAACTCTCATTTCTTTTTCTTTCTTTAATAGTTGAGTGGAATCCATTAAAGCCACTAATGCTACTATGAAACCAAAGGTTCTTGGGAGCTCCTATTAAATTGGAGAGTTATTTTCAAGGTTTAACATAACTTCGATCATGGATGCTACTAAAGCATTCCACCTCCTGTAGTGATGATATTTTCATGCCTGCACCTATGGGTGGTTTAACACCTTAGATCTTATCAAATTAAAAACTTTGAGGAAACTACAATAATTGTTGACCTCAAGTGGCATAACTAATCTTCTACATAGTCATGATGAGCCAAACCATGCTGACGCAAATTTGCATTCATCCACTTGGCTAAATTCCCTACACATTGAAATCACCTCACACAAAGTGTCTCTATTTCGTCTGATATTACCCCCATAATGTTCTCTAGTTCCTCCCATTGCTATGCATAATTGATATGCAAACCATATCAAACTCATACACAAGAGGTTTTGGTATTTTCTCTTGATCTCATCAATGATCCAACTAAGGATACCTTCTGGCATCCTTCAACACTATTATATAATTTATCACTCAATAGATTTACGTTAGTATTCCATAGGTCCACAACTTATTCTTAGCATATGCAATATATTTTATTTCATCATTGACATGATTATTTTTGGTGGTTTATAGGATCATGGTATTGGGAAACCCATGGTATTTTCCCACGATATTTGATGTGATTAAGCTTATTTTAAGGCTTGAAGGAATCCACTGTAAAATACCTCAAGTGGCTTAGAGCTTGGCTGACTTGAATTATGGTAACAAAGATATATATCTCGAGTGTTGGCTTTCCTGGTAAAGTGTGTCCAAGTTAAATATTGACTCTTATGTACATTTTTTCCATGTGTATAATCATTTGTGTTTATATTATTTCTCTAATTGTGCTAAGATACCACATGTTAAAAATGGAGTGTAACTAGAGAAATGAAATAAGCTCATGGTACACATGTAGGAAAGAGTCGTTATTTACCCTAGAAACCTTTAGTGGGAAAATTAGAACTAAACACACACACACACACACACACATATATATCGACCTTATCCATTGAGTTGACAAAACACTAGGCCACTTGAGGCATTTTATGGAGTTCTTCAAGACTTTAAATAGGATTCATTACATTAAATACCATGGGTCACCCTTTGCATGGACAATAAAGCTCCAATGATAAATCCATCAATGACCAAAACAAGGTTATCTTAACTACTTTGCGAGTCAATATTAACCTAACATAAGACATAGGATTCATGCTATGGTGAATAATTATCAAGTAGAACATCAATATACAATCTTGTGGATTGTAGGTAAAATAAATGGAATTAAATTTTCTTTACTAATTTATCCAAAAGACAGTAAAAAATTTATTTCTCCAAATTCATTATTTAGATGTGGTTTAATGGCATGCAAGAAAATTCATTATAAATTGGTTGAGATGAATTTAATTATTAAAAAGAAGTAGAACACTTGTTGAAATATTACGAAATTAATTTGAGAGCATGCAGTTCTTAGATGCTATCATATATTACCACCTTGGGATCCTATGTTAAATTTCATGGTACGGATTGGTTGGGAGCTCATGAAATAATTCTAGATATGCAAGGTAAGTTACTTTAATTTGTAGATGACTTAGGGAAAAGGAGAATCTTGGTAGGAACCAAGAGATAAGCAACTCTAAGATTCTTTTCAGCCTTACAACTGAAAATGGGTCTTAGACAAGGGTGTTTTATGTATGTGGTAGTTGCTATGAACTAGAAAAATATTCAAAAGATATATAAAATCATCACATATTGTTAGAGTTTGTTGATGCATTTCTAGAAGAGTTTCCTAGACTACCGTTAAAATGTGAGATATAATTTACTATTGAACTTAAAGCATGAATATAACCTATTTCCAAGCCTCTATATTGTATGATTATAATAGAATTGCAGGGTTTACACATGCGACTTCAAAATATATTGAAGGGTTAACTTAAATTAGTATATAAACTTGGGGAGAGATGGAGATTTTTTTTATAAAAGAAATATGTTTCTTGGAGGCACTACATTGACTACAAGTAGGTAGTCAATGTAGACTAACCTACCCTACTCTACGCTAGCCTAAACTACTCTAGCCTAGCCTAACCTAGCCTAACCTACTCTCCCCTAACCTAACCTAACCTAATTTATCCTAGACTAAACTAGCCTAGTCTAGCCTACTCAAGCATAGTTTAACCTACTCTAGCCTAGCTTACTCTAACCTAGCTTACTCTGGCCTACTCTAGCGTAATGTAACCTAGCCTAACCTAACCTAACCTACCCAACTCTGCTCTAGCCTAAACTACTCTAGCCAGCCTATCCTAGCCTAACCTACTCTAGCCTAATCTAGTCTAACCTACTCTAGCCTAGCCTAAACTATCTTAGCCTAGCCTACTCTAGCATAGCCTAACCTACTCTAGCCTACTTTAGCCTACTCTAGCCTAACCTAATCTAGCCTAACCTACTCTTGCCTAGTCTAACCTAGCCTAGCCTACCTTACTCTAGACTTTCCTAGCCTAGCCTAGTCTAGTCTAGCCCAACCTACTTTAGCATAGTTTAGTCTAGACTAGCCTACTCTAGCCTAGCCTACTCCAGCCTAGCCTAGACTACTCGAGCCTAGCCTAGCCAAGTCTAGCCCACCCTTAGCTAGCCTAGCCTACACTAGCCTAGCCTACTCTAGCCTAGCCTAGACTAGCTTGTTCTAGCTTAGCCTAGCCTAGACCCTAGACTACTATGGCCTAGCCTAGCCTAATCTAGTGTAGCCTAACCTGCTCTAGCCTAGCTTAACCTAGCCTTTCCTACCCTACCCTAGCCAAGCCTAGCCTTTCTTAGCCTAGACTAGCCTAGCTTACTCTAGCCTACTCTAGACTAGCCTAGCTTACATTAGCCTAGACTACTGCAACCTACTCTAGCCTACTCTAGCATATCCTACTCTACCTTACTCTATCCTAGCCAACCCTAACCTACTCTATCCTAGCTTATCCTATTCTAGCATAGCCTATTCTAGCCTACTCTAGCCTAGCCTAGCTTACTCTAACCTATTATACCCTAGAGCACTCTAGCCTACTCTAACCTACGCGGACCTAGCGTAGCCCCTACTCTAGCCTAGCCTATTATCCCTTAGACTACTCTAGCCTACTCTAACCTAGGCGGACTTAGTGTAGCCCCTACTCTAGCTTAGACTACTCCCACCTACCTTAGCCTACCCTAGACTAGCCTACTCTAACCTAACCTAGCCTAGCCTAGCCTCCTCTAGCCTAACCCACTCTCTCCTACCGTAACCTAGCCTAACCTAGATTATTCTAGCATGGACTAACCTAGCCTAACCTAAACTAACCTACCCAACTGTATCACAGCCTAACTTACTCGAGCCTACTCTAGCATAACCTAGCCTACTCTATCCTAGGCTGGCTTAACCTAACCTAAGCTAAGCTAAGCTAACTTAACCTAACATAACCTAGCGTAACCTAAACTAGGCTAGCCTAACCTAACCTAGCCCAACCTAGTCTAACCTAACCTAAGCTAACCTAGCGTAACATAGACTAAACTAACCTTTCCTAGCCTAGCCTAACCTAACCTAAAATTTTCTAGCCTAGCCTCGCCTAACCTAGCCTAACATAGCCTTGCCTAACCTAGCCTAGCCTTGCCTAATCTCGCCTAACCTAACCTAACCTTTCCTAACTTGTTCTTGCCTAACCTAGCCTAATGTATTCTTGTGTAACATAGCCTAGACGGACCTACCCTAGCCTAGCCTAACCTAACCTACCCTACCCTACTCTAGCCTAGCCTAACCTACTCAAGCCCGCTCTATCCTAACCTAGCCTAACCTAGCCTACTCTAGCCTACTCTAGCCTAACATACTCTAACCTAGCCTATTATAGCCTAACCTACCCTACTCTAGCCTATTCTACTCTAGCCTACCCTAGCCTAACCTAGCCTAAACTGGCATAACCTACCCTACGCTACTCTAGCCTAGCCTAAGTTAACCTAGTGTAGACCCTACTCTGACCTTGGTGAGCCTAGTGTAGCCCATATTCTAGCCTAGCCTAACCTAGCCTAGCTTACTCTAGCCTAGCCTACTCTATCATAGCCTAGCCTAGACTACTCCAACCCACCATAGGCTACTCTACCGTAGCCTAGCCTAGACTACTCCAGCCCACCTTAGCCTACTCTACTGTAGCCTAGCCTAGAATACTCCAGCCTACCCTAGCCTACTCTACCGTAGCCTAGGCTAGACTGCTCCAGCCCACCCTAGCCTACTCTAACCTAAACTATCCTTCCCTAGCATACTCTAGCCTAACCTACTCTTTCGTACCCTAACCTAACCTATTCTAGCTTCGACTAGCCTAACCTAACTTAAACTAACCTACCCTACTCTATCATAGCCTAGCCTAATCGAGCCTACTCTAGCCTAACCTAGCCTACTCTAGCCTGACCTAGCTTAACCTAGCCTAACCTATGCTTAGCTAAGCTAACCTAACATAATATAGCCTAACCTAGACTAGGCTAGCCTAACCTAAGCTAGCCTAACCTAAGCTAACCTAACCTAGTCTAACCTGATCTAACCTAACCTATCCTAACCTAGAGTAGAGTAACCTTACCTAGCCTATCCTAGCCTAGCCTAGTGTAGCCTAACCTAGCCTAACCTAACCTAACCTTCCCTAGCCTAGCCTTGCCTAACCTAGCCTAACATAACCTTCCCTAACCTAGCCTAACCTAGCCTCACCTAACCTAACCTAATCTAACCAAACATTTCCTAACCTAGCCTTGCGTAACCTAGCCCAGCGTGACCTAACGTAGCTTAGCCTTCCCTAACGCAGTCTAACCTTCCCTATCGTAGCCTAGCCTAACCTACCCTAGCAAGCACAATCTAACCTACCCTAGCCTACGCTAGCTTAACCTAACCTGCACGCTTAACCTGCTCTAGCGTGCGCTAGCCTAATCTATCCTTGCCTAGCCTCCTCTAGCCTTGACTACTCTAGCCTACTCAAGCCTAACCTACTATAGTCTGGCCTAAAGTAGCCTACCCTAGCCTATTCTAGTGTAGCCCAGCCTACTCTAGCCTCCCCTAGCCTAACCTACTCTAGCCTAATCTAACCTAATATAACCTAGCCTAACCTACTCTAGCCTAACCTAACGAAGTCTAACCTACCCTAACCCACCCTAAACTACTCTAGCCTAGCTTAACCTAGCCTCACCTACTCTAGCCTAGCCTAAACTACCCTACCCTACTCTTGCATAGCCTAACCGACTCTAGCCTAGCCTACTCAAGCACTCTCTAGCCTAGCCTAGCCTAACTTAGCTTAACCTGCCCTAACCTACTCTAACTTAGCCTAGTCTATTTTACTCTACCTACGCTAGCTTAGCCTAGCCTACTCTAACCTACCCTAGCCTAACCTAAACTAGCCTATCCTAACCTAGCCTAACCTAGCCTAAGCTAACCTAGCCTAACCTAGCCTAACCTGGCCTAACCTAACCTAGCCTAACCTAGCCTAGCCTAACCTAGCCTAACCTAACCTAACCTAACTTAACCTTCCCTATCCTACTTTTGTCTAACCTAGCCTAACATAGCCTTGCCTCACCTAGCCTACCCTAGCCTAACCTAGCCTAACCTTACCTAACCTTTCCTAACCTAGACTTGCCTAACCTAGCCCAACATAGCCCAACGTAGCCCAGCCTTGCCTAACGTAGCCTAGCATAACCTACCCCAGCAAGCGTAATCTAACCTACCCTAGCCTACAGTAGCTTAGCCTAACCTACTTTAGCGTGCTCTAGCCTAATCTAGCCTGGCCTAGACTCCTCTAGCCTTGCCTACACTAGCTTACTCTAGTCTAACCTAGCCTACTATAGCCTAACCTAACCTACCATAGCTTAACTTAATCTACCCCACTCTAGCCTAGCCTAAACTAGCTTAACCTACCCTACTCTACTCTAGCCTCAACAACTCTAGCCTAACCTAACCTAGTCTAACCTAGCCTAAACTACTCTAGCCTAACGTAACCTAGCCTATCCTAGCCTAACCCACCCTAAACTACTCTAGCTTAGCCTAACCTAGCCTCACCTACTCTAGCCTAGCCTAAACTTGCCTAGCCTACTCTAGTGTAGCCTAACCAACTCTAGCCTAGCCTACTCAAGCCTTCTCTAGCCTAGCCTGGCCTAACTTAGCCTAACCTGCCCTAACCTACTCTAACTTAGCCTAGCCTAGCCCACTCTACCTACGTTATCTTAGCCTAGCCTACTCTAGCCTACTCTGGGCTAGCCTAACCTGACTTATTCTAGCCTAGCTTAACCTAACCTAGCCTAGCCTAACCTAGCCTACTCTAGCCTAGCCTAGCATAGCCTAGCCTATCCTAGCCCACTATAACCTACCGTACCCTAGCCTACTCTAATGTACTCTAAACTAGTCGATCCTAGCCTAGCCTACTCTGGCGTAGCCTAG
>APFE031652208.1:12963-32422 GCA_000404065.3 Pinus taeda
GCAAATGTCTATCTAATACATGATTAGCCAATGCATCAGATAATGTGTTCAATTGTCGTGGAATATGTTGATATGTAATAAACTCAAAATTCCTTTCTAAAAATCTTACACGTAAATACAACCTTAAAATATGATGGTCTCTGATGGAATAACACCTATTGAGCTGGTGGATGACAAGCTGAGAATCCAGGTTTACCACTAAAGCCCAAATACCAAGATTAATTGCTTCAGTAAGGAGCTCGATTACGGCACAATATTCAGCGACATTATTCGTGGTACGACCCAAACAGACACCTTGAAGATCTACCAGCTCACCATGAGGATCATAGATCACCCATGCCGCAGAGGATAAGTTACGAGTACTGCGACAGGCACCATCAGCGAAACCAATATAAGGCGTATTAGACATCTGCACAAGAAGAAGAAAACACAATAAGCGATAAGCGACAATCGAGTCTATAAAAAATTCTAACACACATACACAACACACTTGCTAGAGTACATGTATATACAAAAAGAAGTGTACTAGCATCACGCATAGTACTTTTTCAAATACAGCCCATTGCGGGGCTGCGCGAGAGGATTTCCTTCATAATCAATTAACTCGTAGGCTCCTCTTTCTAAAACTTTTTTGACAATATAAGGGCCTAGCCACATGGATTCGAGCTTTCCTGGTCCTAACTTCTTGTTCGCCTGATCATACAGGAGAACTAAGTCTCCCTCATTGAAAGAACGTGGACGAACAGCCTGGTCAAAGTGAGATTTGACTCGCTTCTTCTGTGTTTCGATAGCTGAATTAGCTAGGTGACGAGTCTCATTTAAACGCTCCAGATAAAGGAGACGTTCTTCTAATGGAGTAGTGTTAGGAAGTAGCTCGACGGCTAATTTTAATGAAGGGATTTCACACTTGATTGGAAGGGTAGCCTCTAGTCCGTAGACTAGTTGAAATGGAGCGAAACCAGTGGCATTCTTCACGGAAGTTCGGTAAGCCCACAAAGCAGGGAACAACATCAAATGCCAGTTAGACTTGTGCACGTCAACGGTGCGCTGAAGCATCGTAACCAAGATGTTGTTGATCGCTTCAACTTGGCCATTGGACTGAGGGTAGTATGGAGTAGAACTATCGTGCTTTAGGCCCAGCTGGGTTGTCAGTTCTGTCATCATATGATTCCGGAAATGCTTTCCATGATCAGTGACGATGGCTTGAGGGACGCCGAATCGCGAAATAACATGATTAAACAAAAATTGCACCGCTGTATGACCATCTTCATTCAGAGTAGGCATCGCCTCGGCCCATTACGTAAAATAATCGACGACAACGATGATGAACCCATGCCCCCCGGCCGAGCGAGGGTTACAAGTGACATAATCAATGCCCCATTTGGCAAAAGGGCCGACGGTAACAACAGGGTGCAAAGGAGCAGCGGGTGCCCGCATCTTCCGTTGGAAAATTTGGCACTCGTGATAGGAACAGACCGCCAGAATGCAATCCTTAAAGATGGAAGGCCAGAAATAGCCAGCACGGAGAATTTTTTGAGGGGTAGCATAGCCAGACATGTGACCGCCACAAGCACCTGAGTGGCAGTCATTCAAGACTCTCTCAACTTCCTCGTGAGTAAGACAACGGCGGAGAACAGAGTCGGCGCCGAGGCGATATAAAGTATTCCCAATGATACGATATGGTTGGGATTGATGACGAATCCTTCGCCGAGCGTCTTTGGAAGTGCCCGGGCGGAAGGAGGACGTTTGCAAATACGTAAGAATGTCACCATACCAAGGGTCGAGGGTGCTGATGAGAAGCAAGGTCTCATTCGGGATGTGATCTTCCATGTGAGATGGCAAAGAAGAAGATGGCAAAGAGCAAATTAACTCAGCGAAAACCAGCGATTTCTTGGACTTGGCGGAAGCGAACTCCAAGTCAAACTCTTGGAGGATGACAATCCACTTAGAGTATTTGCGTGACAAGATATATGTCATGGGGTTGCAATCAGAAATCACAGTAGTAGTGCACAGCAGAATATAATGACAGAAACGTTGGACAGCGCAAACGATGGCTAATGCCAACTTCTCGACATGTGCATATCGAGTTTCCGTATCTAAGAGGTTTCTACTGAGATAATAAATGACATGCTCAGTGTCATCGTCATCAGTTTGGACAAGAACCATGCCAATAGTGGTGTCAGCAGCGGCTAAATATAGGATGTAGTCACGATGATAATTGGGAGGGCGAAGCAATGGAGCAGAGACAAGGAGACCCTTGAGACGCTCAAAAGATTCTTGAGCCACAGCATCCCAGTGAAAAGGGACATCCTTTTTAAGCAGGCTTGTAAAGCCTTTAGCCACTTCGGCGTAGTTCGGGACAAAACGACGTAAAAAGTTCGCTTTTCCTTGCAAGCTTTGTAATTGTTGTAAGGTAGCAGGTGGAGGGAGATTCACTATAGCGTCAACTTTGAGGGGATCCAGACGGATGCCCTCTTGGGAGAAAACAAATCCGAGAAGTCGACCCGATTCTACGCAGAAGACACACTTATGAGGATTAAGCCTGATGTTGTAGTGTCGACAGCGAAGAAAGATCTTGCGAAGATGAGCAGGGTGGTCCTTACGCTTAGCTGAATGAGCTGGGAGATCATCCAGGTAAGGCTGTACAATGTGGCGGATGTCAGGAAAAGCGTAGGACATTGCACGTTGGAAGGTAGCGCCGGAATTTTTGAGACCGAAAGGGAGCTTCTTATAAGCAAAGGTACCCCACGGACAGATAAAAACAGTCTTGTGTTGATCAGCGGGGGAAATATTAATCTGGTTATAACCAGAGAAGCCGTCCATAAAAGAGTACATCTCGCTTCCCGCACACTCCTCAATAATTTGATCAATGAATGGTGTGGGGAAATTATCTTTCGGACAGGCCCGATTGATATCTCGATAATCAACACAAACGCGGATAGTTCCCTGTTTTTTAGTGACAGGTACAATTTTGGAAACCCAATCTGTGAGCGGGATAGGGTAAATAAAACCAGCTTTAAGAAGTTTTTCGACTTCGACCTTGATCGCTGCAGCCTTTCGAGGGTGTACTTGACGCAAACGTTGGCGAACAGGCTTAGCGCCAGGGTACATGATGATTTCATGCACCACTATGCTAGGATCAATGCCGGGCATTTCTTCGTAAGACCAAGCAAAAACATCGCGAAATTCGCGAAAAAGGTTCGAATAAAGTTGAATCTCCTCCGGAGTACAAGTGACTCCGATATGAACATGTTCGACAATCCCGGGTTTGATAGAGATGTCGATTGGTTGGGTTTGCGTGATGGTCGCCATATTACCTTCAGAAGAAGTTTGGGAAACTTGAACAGGTGACTGAAGGAATCGGCATGGGGAACAAGGAGAAAACCGTGGAATAGCAGTTAGCTCATCCTGAGGGACAGAGAGCAATGAGGAACGATGATGGGTATCATGCAAAGGAGGTTCCTCAAGAGACATGGTCTCTATAATAGCTTCATCGGAAGAAAATATTTCTTGTAAAGGATCCGAAGAAGTTTGATCTACAATCCCTAAGGATGGAGTAAATGTGTGGAAAATTGTGCTCAAAAGAGCAACTTCAGAAAGAGGAGCCGATGCAGCTACGATTTCAGCATAGTTGAGTTCAGCTGGACTTAACAGCATCTTGTCACCCCATGAATCTACTTGGTCGATGGGAGGAACAATCCATGGATCAAGACAAGTAGAGATCATATTGACGGAAGTGACATTTGGAGGTGAGGCTGGAAAAACACCCATAAGGGTAGGATCTTTGAAAAGTCCATGACCGAGACTCTCAAATGATTTGGTGGTATGCTCCACAAAAGGTATAGTTCCTTCTGAAGAGGAAGTGAAAAAATTCAGCTGGTCAACCGTAATGATCTTCCCTTGGTGAGGGAAGCGAATGATATGAAAGTAAGATGAAGCAACAGCTTGCATCGCATAGATCCAGCTGCGTCCGAGAAGGAGGTTGTAGTATAAAGTGGCATCAACGACTTGAACTTCCATCTCGACCGTTTTTCCTTCCAAAGAAATGGGTAAATGGGGGAGAATACCATAAGGACGGGAGGCTCTTCCATCGAAAGCTTCCAAGGTTGTGGGAGACTGACTCAACGTGGGAGAACCAATAGCTTTCCAACAGGCAATAGACATGATGCAAGTCGAAGCACCTTCATCAATGATTGTGCGATGGATAGTTTTCTTATCAATAACCACCTGTATGAGAAAGGCAATTTGGGGAGGCAGTCTCTGAGTATGGCGGTCTAAGTCGAACGTAATCAAATCTGAATCTGCCGATCTATGCCGCCGATAGTGGATAGAAAGGACTTCCTCTGAGAGGGGCAACTCTGGAGAACTTCTAAAGCGGACATAGCCGACAAAGTCTGGACTAAATCCTCAACGATATTATAGTGCTGAGCAGCACGGGCATTTGGGTTGTAAGAAGATTTCCGGAGTACTCCTTTTGGAGGGGGTCGAATGGGCGTTTCAGTGCTAGGTCTCTCGATGTGGAGAGGGCTTGAACTGAACGGAGGAGCACTAGGGGGAACCTCAGGCTCCTTGCCAGTAGACTGATAATATTTTGTTCGATACTGATATTAACAGGGACCGTTCCTGCCATAAACACTTGGGAACCGAAGGAAGAGGGAGGTTGAGAGGGGTCAGCGACCATTTGAGTTTGTTGTGAAGGAAAGGGTTCTTTAAGCACCGCAGGGACCCCAGGAGCACCTTTCAACAAACGACTAACTTCAGACCACCAAGGGCAGTCTTTGGTATAGTGATCCTCATCACAGATAAGACAAGGATACTTGGGTTTGCGTTTGGCACTCTCCTCAGATTGAGGTTTAGGTTGTTCCTGCTTAGGTTGTTCTGACTTATTCTTCCCTTTCTCTTTCTTTTTGGATTTCGAGGTTTTGTCTGTCTTGGTTGACTGAACGACATTAACCTCGGAGGTAGGTTTAGAAGGAAGTGTAACCTGGGAAGTGTTTTCAATTGGAGTATTTGATTTCTGCTTCCCACGGTTTGCGGAATTTTTCTTGGAGGATGAACTCACAGACCCAATAATGCCGTCAACTGTAGGTGTTGGTGGGGCTTTGGATGTTCCTGGTCTAGGGGCATCAGGAAAAATATCATACAAAGTACCTGACTGGGAATAAACCAAGTTGAGGTATTGAGCACGCGCGATAGCTTGCTCTTCAGTGACACACGCTCCCATAGCAATGTTCCGAGCTATTTGAGGAACGAACGAAGTCGTGAACCAATCCGTAAGAACCTTGTCGGGAATCCAAAATTTAATCAGACGTCTACGCCGTCTCCATTCATGGATGTGATCAGAGATATGCGTCATGGTTGTCTGTTTTAAGGAGGTAAGGATGTGTGTGCCCGTTTCATAATGAATGGGCAACTGAAAATTAGTAAGGAATTCCATAGCCAACGAGTTGAAATCCTGAAAGGATCCGCGATTGAGCTCAATATACCATTTAGCAGTGGAACCAATGAGAGTCCTTTGAAAAAGGCGAAGTCGAATCGAATCATCAAGCCATGAATTAGATGAACACCATAGATGATAAGTCATGACATGAGCTTGCGGATCTTCATTAGCCTTGCCATCAAATTTCGGGCAATCACTAGGAATTTTCGTGGGAACCGGAGGCCAATAAGTATTATGAAGGATAGGATCATTAGTCAACTTGGACACATCCGGTAATTCTAAATTCGCAAAAAATGGTAACTGAGGATTAAATGACATCTGAGGCTGCTGATATGATGGGAAACCCAGGTTCCAACCAGGTGGTGGTGGCCCCCATGGACCTTGCCCTGTGGGATTTTCCCCCATAGCATGCTGGGCACAGGGATTTGTGTTTTGCCCCCCAGCATACGGATTACCGAACGATGCTGCAGAAGTATCATGTGGTTGTTGATAATTTTGGTAAGGAGCAAACAGAGGTTGGCCTTGAGGTTGCTGGTAACCATAATGCGGTGGGACCCCAAATTGAGTTTGAGTCCCAGGCTGGGTTTGATAAAACGTTTGAGATTGACCTCCAGCCTTCATTTGAGAACCAGACGGATTTTGGGATCCAACTTGGGTCCAGGTGCCAGGTTGAGCAGCGCCAGTAGATGGATAACCTTGGGCTATCTGAGTGAACGGATAACCTTGCTGGTATTGAGGTTGGCCCGCCTGCTGATACTGAGTTTGGCCAACCTGCTGATACTGAGTTTGGCCTACCTGCTGATGCTGAGGTTGGCCTCCCTGCTGATATTGAGGTTGGCCTCCCTGCTGGTGTGCAGTAGAGAGTCGTCCTATCATACCAGATGGATGGGTTTGAGGATGACCAGTTTGTCTAAAAGACTGAGTATGTTGGACAGTTGGTTGACCAATTGTTTGGGCCACTTGGCCGGAAACTTGGGTATACTCGACGTTTGGTTGATTCGGATTAACAAACGATTGACCAGTTTGCCCAGTATGAGAACCTTGCTCGATACCAGATTGAGCTTGTTGAACAGAAGGTTGGCCTGGGTTACCAGTAGGTTGTGTATGAGGAGTGAAAAAAGGACCACTCGAAGCAAAAGGATTTCCTTGGAAGGATTGTCCTTGTAGATTTTGCTGGTGTGGTTGTTCGGGTTGAGCGGAAGACTGTTGACCACCATGGTAAGAGGTGGAACCCCAATCTATGGACAGCGGAACTAAAAGTTAACCAACTGAAAGCTGACCTGTCCCAGTACCAAAGGGTGGTAGGTACTTCCCCCATGGTGAGGCATTAGATGTAGGATCAAAGCCTGCAAATAAAGAGGACGAAGGATGGCTAAAAATGGGCGTCGAAGAAGCCACAAATATAATTGGAGGAGTTGTCACCGAAGTAACAGTTGTACTGCGAGGTGGTGGAGTCGAAGGCTCTGTATTGGAAAAGATAGGTGGTGACCAAATAGAGGTCGGAAAAGGAGATGATATAAAATCACGCAATGCTCTATAACCAAGAGGCAGTCCCCCGGTAGAAGCAGTCCTACTAACATGTGTAGATTCCATTGTGCTAGGAATTTCGTCTCCTGGCACGCCGGATTCGTCAGTCATAGTAGGTGATGGGTTCTCCATGTCAGAAGGAAATGGTTTCCGAGGAGAAGTATATTCCCAAAAAGGGATACCGTTTTTAGAAGGTTCCCAGATAGGGTTCGTGTAAAATTGGTAATCTTCGTCACCTGGAGCACGAGAGCTAATCGGTTGTATACTTGGAACAATAGGGAGAATTTGACTCACAACCGGACCCTCGGAGGAAGAGATTGGTAGCTCTGCTAGGATGAAACTTCACAAAAATCCTAGGGAATCTAGCGAAACCAGTCCCTAAGCAGACTAACGCAAACAAAATTTAACCGGGTTATGTGATCGTGGCCAAATTGATTTTAAGACACTTGACTTGACCTTTTCATTTTTAAAGAGTCGAGAAAAGGACGAAAAGATGACTCTAGTCTCCTTCGATTGTTTAATGAGCACGAAGTGACAAGCTGCTCACTTACACCTTTTCTTTTAGAGAGTCTGAAAAGGATCAAAAGCGACTACTCTGGAAATCTAGGTAAAAGGGTTTGCCAAACAATCCGTAAAACTGCTATATACACCTTAGCGATCAGAAGAACACCAAGGACTTTACGTACGGCGGTCAATCTTCCCGAATGCTGTGTTCAGTGCATTACGGTTTGTAGCGCAGCAGACTCAGCTTCCTATGGATCAAAGGTTGCAAGCCTAGAGGGGTCTCCCAATATATACTCGACGGTACGTGGGAGCACAATCCGTACTGGCACCTACCGTTTAACCGTGGAGGAATCACCCAACCACTCAACGATAAACTACCAGGTTTAAAGACGTCGGAACACGTCTCTAACCTAGACCTCTAGAATGTGAGCGTTAAGTTTCAATGTGTTGTTAGGTTCATTGAATTCATTTTAAGGTTTATCTTTAATTAAGTTTTAGTTTCTGGTCTTACCGTATGTGGTCTCTTGAAATTTCCTAAATGCAACTATATGCGAAAATTGTATCGTTTCGTTGAATGAATTCTAGCTACAGAAGAGTTGAGATTTTCATACAAACAAAACAATCACAAAAGTCCTAATGCAGCTAATAACAAGAAAGGAAAATCTTTTTCTTTTTCTTTTTTAAAAGCAAAAATTAACAAAAATGCTAGTTAATGAAAAGAAAAAATATTTTTTCTTTTCTTTGAAAATAGTATGATGCACTTAACGGATTTCGAGAGACATGCACAAAACAGATAATTTACTCAAAGGAATCTAGAACCAGATCTGAAACATGAAAAAAATGACCTACCAAAGCAAAGGAAACACCAAGATCTTCAAAGAACTATGTATCTAAGTCCCAATGAAACCAGGCAAGAAATAAACAAGCTAAAAGGGAGGTACTTGCAGCATATAATGCAAAACTTGTACAACTACCAGAGGAATGTGGAAATCAACCAATAAACCGACTGGATCAACAAACCATAAATCCGACAGAAGGCTCGATAAGAAAAAGCTGCATGGGCTAAGATATAAAATCGATGGAAAAGGGCGAACAACTGTAGGATGAAAAGAACAACCAGCCAGATAACAGTCCAACAAAGTTTCAGGAGGTGTAAAAGAAGCAAAAAGACACAGATCCAAGCTTAAAGACTGACAAACAAGGTAATTAACAAAATTAACCAGTCTGGCGCGACTGTCAGACTGCAACTCGGGCTATACAGAGATTGGCGCGGGTTGTCTGAGAGCAACAAGCGCCAACCAGCGTGACTGTCAGGAGGAAAAGCGCGCTAATCAAGTTTTCCAGGCAAAAAAACAAAACAGGAGGTTCCGGGCTTGGTTTACAGCATCTAAAAAAGGCCAGCAAGTAAGAAACAGCAAGAACTTCAACCCAGAAAGCTATTCAAGCCGGTAAACAAGAGAAAAATTGACATGCAAGGCAAGGTTGAAATTGTTCAGTTTGTAAACTAAACCGGAGATTGACTGAAGTGGCGTTGATCTACTTCACTATTGCATAGCAATAGTGTTTCGAAGGCTATCTGGCTGCTCTTCAGGCTCCGTCCACAGTTTACAAATCAAGCAACACAAAAACAAACAACAAGCTTCCCCAGTGGAGTCACCAAATTGTAGAACTGGTAAATCCCCTTTGCGGACAGAGGCGATCCCACTAGCCCAACACGGGTCTAGAAACAATCACACAACGCTACAAGCAGGTTCCTAATTGCATAAATCAGAGATCGATCATGATGATCTACGTGGAATCCAACGCTAGTTGTTGTAGAAGAAACGTCGTTCCCGTTCCTTTGCTCTGGCTGGTCACGATCCTCACGCTCCTCGTGAATGGACACCTGCACATGCAAAGAACGATACAAATACAAGCGTAAAATCCAGCATATGCAATTATATATCGGTCAAACAAGATATAACTCAAATACCATTAAAAGAAACATGAGTGGAACCATAATGATAGTCGTCTATTAATCAGTAAAAACAGAGAAAGATTACAACCAAAGGTTCTGACGTTGAACCTCCTCTGACTAGGCCAGCAGCTAAATGCGCCTTGCAAAGTGACCTCTTCTCTCTCAATATTTTGGCAGCATAACCCCTCTATAGTCCTCAATTCTCACTATCACTCCAGCATAATCTCAGCACTCACACTAGCTCTAGCAAAACTAGTTGGTTTAATGCAGGGGGACAGTCATTTATAGATGGAGGAGGAAGGAGTATGCATTGTATCAGGACACCTACTGAAGATTTAGCATTATCCCGGAATAGCCACTGAACTTGGTTGTCATGGATAAAAAGATGACACTCGACCACTTCCATGAGATTTTTCCCTTAGAGATCTCCATGAACAAAGAGGAAAAAACATATGATTGCGTGCTGGCTAAAAATCATAACCAAATTTAGGTGGCGCGGGCTTTGCTCTATGACAGAGCATCCATGGACGCGCCCTCTTTGGAGGAACTGAGTCATTGGCGTGGGTAAGACACTATGGACCCGCGCTAATGGAAAAAAGGCACTTTTTAGGGCTAATCTGCAAAAGGTGTCTTCAGGGAATTTGAAGTTCATACTCAGGGGAATCCAGTGCAAGTGTTTTTAAGTTGCGTCACTGGTCACAGGTCCATAAATGTGTCCTCTAATGTGTGAAAGCAAGGGTAACAAGGACGGTGACCAACGATGACAAATTACTGCGTAACAAGAACCTATCATATAACTTGCTCCAAAGCATTGCTTTCTGCTTGAATACCCTCAGTGTGATATGAAAGAGAACACAAAATAAAGGTACGGAATTTGTTATTAACAAATAGTAAATTGAAAACTTATTTTTCTCAGTTTTAAACTGTTATCCATCGATGTAATGCAAAGGAGTTGAAATGATGGAAAATTTCTTGACATTGTTGATAGGACAAATGAATTACTCTTACACTTTAATCAATATTTATGGGCATCATGAGAGTCGGATGGGGTTCGTGGATGGTTTCTTCAGCAAAACTATCTTTGACTAGGACAACTTGGTTGTGGGAGGTGACTTAAAATTTTCAATCAGAGAGTCAAAGTCAGGGTGTTTGTGCCAGGTTTGATCTCTTATTTGATTATTTCTCAAATACGTTGGTAGCCATCAACCTCTTTAATCTTGTCCCTAATCAATACATGCCTACCTGGAGAAATATGAGGGCTGGGGATGAGTATATTACTAAGATATTAGACCAGTTTTTAATTGTGGATCATTTGATTCACTGATTCCCCCTTCTTCATCAACGAGTAGGCTGGGGGGTATCTGATCATCTCCCAATTCTGTTTGAAATAAAGGATTCCTCACAAAAATAGGCTAGCCCATTTAAAATGAACTCACGTTGGCTTGTAGTGCAGAGTTTTTCTAAAATCTTTAGAGAAAATTGGCGACCATATGATGAGGGCTCGGGTCAGACGATGGAAATGCATTTTTTTATCTAATCTGTAATCTATAAAACCCTTGGAAAAGGATTGGGTGGTCAAGAGTAGGAAGGATGAGGAAGAAGTAACACCTTCGACGACAAGAACCCCTGACAAACCAAGTAACACCTTTGATGAAACATAAAGAGGTGAAAAGTGTGGTGAAATATCACCCAGTGTCATTGATATGTAGGAAAACATGACAATGTAGCTGATCAATATGGTTACAACATCAGCAGTGCTCTCCCTCTTAAGTTCTTCCTGCACAGAACTTTCTGCAGAAAATGCAAGAGTAAGATTATGCAACTTTGCCATTAGAATAAGCTCTTCTTTCACTAAATGAATGAAAGAATTGTCCCATGCTAAAGCTTTTCCATTTTCATGTCCTGTCTTGTCCACAGCATTATTAATAGGATATGTGATAACAAATGTAGTAGCCTGTGAATAGTTGCTTCCCTTGTAACCACCTAATATTGTGCTTGGGTCAACAGGAGCATGATATGAACTCAAGCATGGCTTCGAAGATGCGTAATGCTCAAAGAAAAACAACGCATGTGAAGACCCTTCATAATCATCAAACAGTTCTGGTTACATTTTATAGTATTGTAAAACAGTTTGACTAGCACTCTCCTCACCAACTGGCTTCATGCAGATATCCTTTAGAGATACCAATGATCCAGAGTAGTTTCCTTGAATTCTATCCACCTTTTTCTGCATTTCAAATAATAACTTGATGTTCTTCTCTGTCACAATACTTGGAACTGGATTATCTTCTGAAACCTAATACTAGTCTTTGAAACCCAGTAATGGTCAATTGAGGAAAACAAGATTCTAAGACCGTAAATAAATCTTATCAAAATCAACAACCGTGAATAAATCCCCATGACTAAACTTCCAAACCACTGTGTATTACCTTGATTTTTCACCCATTTAAAAATCCCTTTCTAGAAGGCCTCAACATATCTCAACATTCATCCATCTGCCAATTAGAACTGATCATCCAACATCCTGCACAACCCATTTAACCTTAAAATGCACATTATCTAATTCATGGAGCAGAGCAGAGGAGGACCCTGTCAACTTCTTCTTATCATTCACTTCGTCTTAAAAAAAAATGGTTTGCAAAGTGGGCATTGAAGCAAAACCTCACAGACAAAAATAGCAACAATGTTGCTTCCATATATATGGTAGCCAATGGGAAACTAGAATTCTCCTCGTTTACCCAAACCATAGAACTACAATTCCCTAGCCTCTCTCTATGTTGCCCTCATCTATTTCGCATCTATTTATCTATTCATCTTTCTCCATTATGGCTTCAAAGTTCAATGCATTCAGAATGAATGTTTTGGGACCTGATTAAATTGTTTTGGTTGATGCATTCCTTGGTAGTTCCACTCAGCTCCTTAATCTGAACTACTCACCAGGTATCATATTCTTTACTGGAAGCATTCCTAGTGAGTTGTTTTTGTTGGGTTTACAAAATATATATCCATCATGAAATTTTCTTAGTGGAAGCATTTTCCAAGCTGGTTCACAAAATTATACCAATTTATGGAAGAACTATAATTTTCACACAGTAGGTTGAGTGGCGAAATATCTCCATAAATCACTCAGTGCTCCAATTTAAAGCTATTGAACTTCTCAGATAACCTTATCACCTCAAACATTATGTCGGAGATTGGTGATCTGAAGTCATTGGTGTCTTTGGATCTAAGATACAATCATATGTTTGGAGCCATACATGTGGGACTTGGTAATGCCAATGCTCTTTTAGTGTTGCAACTGATGGAAATTTCTTATCTCGATGAATTCCTGCAGAAATTGGCGAATGTTCATGTATGGCTTTGTTGAGCTTGGAAAACAATAGTTTGAATGGAGATGTACCCAAGTAATTATCCAACTTGAGTCGATAGATAAAGCTTAATTTGGTAATGAACAATCTTACTGGAGAATTACCCTAGCAATTAGGGAACTTGGGTCATCTATTATGGGTAACCATTTCACACAACAAACTTAAAGGGAGGATACCAACAAGACGTATATTCAACACATTAAAGAAGACTTATTTCAAAGACAGGCCTATGTGGATCGGGAGTTAATGTTACTTGTCCCATGGTTATGCCTAACCCAATAGCTATAAATCAAAATACAAGAGTGAGTCCAACCAGAGGAGGAATTCATGTGATTAGATATATACACAACTAAATTGTGATATTTGCATAAGCTAAGATTGCAAGAATATCTGTAGAATTTTAATATCTGCAAAAGTGTTTCTATAATAATTGTAATATCTGCAGCAAGTACGATTACATTTGGTGTCGTTGTTGTGACTATACTGAATATAAAAGAACATTCCAATTCAAAATAGATGAATCTTATGCTTGATAGATTTTGTCAATCCCCATCCCCTAATATGGCTCTAGGAAAACTGGTTATGTTTACACCCAACTTTGATCATGCATCTACGGATTGGATGACTAGTGCTCATGCGTTGATTAACAAATATTGTGAGCTTGGAAGGGGAGGTACTTAAACTGTGTTCAAATCAGTCCTAGGGGATTCCAGGTGAGTAGTTCAAAAAAGTTCCCCTTGCCACTGCTACTGTATGTAGGCAAACATGACAATGTAGCTGATCAATATGGTTACAACATCAGCAGTGCTCTCCCTCTTAAGTTCTTCCTGCACAGAACTTTCTGCAGAAAATGCAAGAGTAAGATTGTGCAACTTTGCCATTGGAATAAGATCTTCTTTCAGTAAATGAATGAAAGAATTCTCCCATGCTAAAGCTTTTCCATTTTCATGTCCTGCCTTGTCCAAAAAATCAAAAGGAACAGATATGGTGGAAGCAATACCATCCAGAGAACAACCCCAAGTTGGAGATGATGGTTCCAATTTGGAAAAGATTAGTGAGGAAGATACAAGTACTTCACTAGGACATTTAGCATTTATTTTGTAGCTTTATTTTAGCTTGAAACATAATTTTCTTGATAACAGGTCGAGGAAAAAGGATAGAACTGTGCTACCACTCTAAATCTTGGCAGTTCTTCAGCAAAGGATAAGCATATTGCATATTTAGCCACAAGATTCCTTTCTAATTTACAATTGGCTTTTCATGTTGTAATGTCCAGACTCATTACCTGTCTTTTTTTATTTGAAGACATGACTGTATTTATTTCTTTATTTTTTTAGCATGTCATGCACCAACATCTTAGACTATTATTCAATATATGAATTTCATTTTAAGGGTATTTTTTTAGGTATCAGTCAATTCAGCAGGGATAATTCCTTCTATAGCTTTTGGAAGTATATTTATTTTTTGTAGTTTTCTGAAGTATACATATCTAATTATATCTCGTATACATATCATTCAACTCAAAAATTATCAAAGGTTTGAAGTGCATAAATAATTCTCCCTACTATTAAAGGCACTCCTATAAGTATACATGTACCAAAAGTTGAAACATAGACAAATGTGGGTGTAACAGAGAAAATAAATGTTTGATAGTTGATGTGTAAACATATTTTTATAGCCAGCTACATTATGCCTGCCTCAAAATTTCTAGATTCCAAAGAAATCTTGTCTCCCAAGCCTGCAATTTTAAGATCCTCCTAATTTTAATGTCTCTGATGTGGCCTTCGTACTTTTGTCTTTTTATTCCATGATTCTGTTTTGAAATTTTTGTTGCAATTTTGTAACTGGCAAATTTGGCAACATAACTGCCAATGAGGCTGCCAACCCTGAAAATGTTGTCAAGCCCAAGTTCTGATGTAGAATAATGAAGGTCATAACAACTTGAAGAGGTAAAATCCAAATACCATGCATATGCCAACAAAAAGCTCCAACATTTTCAACATTTGTCAACTCAAAATGGCTATGATACAGACTACGAGATGCATCAAGGATCTGATTTATGATTTCTGGTTGTTTATCTTTTTTTATAGTTGATTGGACTATTTCCATAAGGAGTTCATGCTAGTAAACTTCCTTGTAGACCCATAAAATAAATATGTTCATAATCATTTAAATTCCTTTCCTACAAGTTTTCATATCAAAGGACTTACCCATGGCATGATCAATGCACCAGTAAAGAAAAAGAAAAGAAAACACTTCTACACTTATTTTTCTTTACTTAATTAAGATGACAAGCATCTCCCACAGTAGAAGCATCTCAACCCAGTTGTGCTAACTTTATACCGATACTTCGTTCCCTAGACATAAAATTCCAAGAGAAATGTGTCTGTGCAGTTACAACTTGCCATCTTGCTAAGAATTTTAACGTACTTTGTTTGGTTACTTTGAATCCCTTGTGTGCAGAAGGATGAGTTGGAATATTAACATTTAAGGAATAGTCTTTGGGATAAACACCCTTCTGCATATATCGCAGTACTACATATATTAATAGTATGGAGATTTTAGCAGCTTCCTTAAAGTCAGTGTCACTTCTTTGAGCTTTCCTCCAATTCAAGGAAATCACTATAGAAGGAACTCCATTAAGACGATATTCTCTATATCTTGCAAATTTGATGTCCACAATTAGATCCTTTGTTGATTCCACTGATTACCATGACAAGCTTTAACCCAAGAAAAAGTGCTACAAACAAACCTAGTGAAACACAATTAGATGGCATCCCAGAAACTTCATAAGTAGTAGCACCCTTGATGTCAACCACAGTTGCAACAATATTTTCATGAAATGTAGTAGAATGGCTTACTCGAAATTTGTCCTGATCAGGAGCAAAAACATTGAGATTTCACCTTGTTGATTTCTTGTGGAAGTTTGTAAATGAGTTTATGACTTTGATATTTCGATTACTATAAAATTGTGATGAATTGCTAGCAGTGAATTGGATTGAGCTTGCTTTAGTATTTGGTTTTGGTTTTCTTCCTATGAAATAATTGTGTATAGTCTAATAACCAGAAATCCTAAACTATTGCTATAGACTTATGTCATCTTAAATGATTTGTGAAATTTATGGATGTCAAACTCATGCCTAATTGAAAAGTAAGGAGTATAATTATTTCATGCCTAACCTTCCCACACTGACACACAATTATAATTATTTCATGCCTAATTCAAAAGCAAGGAGTATAATTGTGATGTGTAGCACTTTTTATATGAGAGCTCTTCCTCCGTAAAATGAAACTCATGCTAGTAGATTTACAGTCAGCGTAAGGCAGATTTATAGTCTGATTTTAATACACAATAAATAGTAAGATTTACAGTCAGATTTTAATACACAATATATAGTCACATTTACAGTCAGATTTACAGTAAGCGTAAGGCAGATTTACAGGGAGATTCAGAATTACAGTCAGATTTACAGTCAGATTTTAATACACAATATATATTTTTTAATTTCTTTACATAAAATTTTATGTTTATCATATCAAATATTTCATATTTATAAGAAAGATTAAGTTTCTAAGAGTTTAATATCTTTTAATATGTAGCATATATTTTTAATAGACAATATATTAAAGGGAAATATAATAGGATAACTTTTTTGTAAGTTAGTAAAGTTTCAATATATTACTAAATAAACATACAATACAAAAATAGTAGCTGGTTTACCAAACCAATTCTAGAAGAAGATTCTCTTTGTCACACATTTAACCAGGCATGCCATTAGATTTTTCTGTTCTCTTTGTCAGACATTTAACCAGGCATGCCATTAGATTTTTCTGTCTTTACTTTCCCTTATATAGTTCAAAAAAGTTCCCCTTCCCACAACTACTGTTTGTAGGTCTGCCTATCTGAATAGCTATATAACTTTGATCTTCAGACCTAAACTTGACAAAATAACTACAATACTACCTATAAAAACATAACAAAAAACTAAACAAAAGATTGGTCGATGCCATGATCAACTAACACAATATTATTTGCTTGGAGTTGTTATCGTCGTTGGCCCCATTGTTGGGTCCTCCACAAGGGTTGTCACTGGAGCCTCTAGGGCTGCCAGTGGATAGCTGCCTACAGCGCAAGCCTCTCGAACTCGATACTTCCTCAAGCGGGCCAAATCTCCTATCTCTACACCCATCGATATATCCACATTATCGATATAATTTAGATAGATTGAGAACATTTTGTTAAGATCCCCAATTTTGCCAAAATGCAATTTCTCTATGTTAACCAAACCCTTGAGAGTCTCTTCAATTCCTTTTAGGCGTTGGTATATAGATTTTAAGTCGATTTCTGTCTGGAGTTGCCTATTGTTCCTCTACTCTGCTGCCTTTGCTTGCAGCTTTTCCACTAGAGCCTTCACATGCCAAGCAGTGTCCAAGGTATTTTGGTACACAGTCATCTATGTTTTGGATTTCCCTGTGTTGATGATCCAATCTCCTTCCTCCTCTATTCTACCATCAAAGATAACCCTACAATGTCTTCGAACCTCACTCTCCCAGATTTCCACTATATCCTTCCCTTCTGTGTGACTCTTTAGCAACAACCTCCGCTGCTTCCTCCATGCATGTCTGTTTGCAAAACTCAAAGCCCTGAGCATCCGCTCAGGAACTACCTCTTGGCCTACTAGCATCACTCTAGCTCTTACTCATTGCACTCCTTGATAAATGAATTTCCCTCATAGAAATTACTATCACCAACTCACAATTACACCACCTTTCAGTGTTTTGCCTTATGTCACTGAAGCCTGCTCCCTAGCTATGATTTAAAGATGAAACCCCATATGAGACTTGCCTCACCGATATTTGAGTACTTTCCCTCTCCATTTTTAGTAACTCTGACCTGCTAGCGATGTTGTTGTTCATTCATGTGTACTTGTGGATGTCCTTCCTCTCATTTTCCCCTGCGAGCGGTTTGTTCAAAATCATAATCACCTCGACCTTGCTCTTTTATGTTTCCCCTCTTGATTTCGTACCTTCCCACTCCTCTTGCCACATCTCCTATTAATGATACGATCACACTAACAATTTATTATGGGGTAAATCCTCTCCTTCCCATGATTAACCATCACTCTATCCTTGTATTTTAAACACATACCCTTCTCGTTTCCTAAGTATGTCCATAATGAAGGATTATTTGTTCGTATGAATTGGTAGATCACTGCCCTTTATCTAGCCCTCTGAAAACTTGCACATTATGTCAGTGAGCAAATGGACATTATATACCCCTTTATTTTCCACCCTATCCACCAACACATTCGAAAACCACTGAACTAAGGTGGATTCCACGGTTTTCAACAGCTCCATATGTTTTTGAATGTGTTGGATTAATGGGGGCAAGTGCCAGTTCCATGTTACTTTACTTATTTGTGTGCCACATTGTAATTTACGTGTCACTTGAATTATAAGAGGTGTGGTTCCTACTAGATCTAGTTCCATGGGAGTTTGCATGGGCTTACTTTTCGATATTTGAGTACTTTCCCTCTCCATTTTCAGTAACTCTGACCTGCTAGCGATGTTGTTGTTCATTCGTGTGTACTTGTGGATGTCCTTCCTCTCATTTTCCCCTGCGAGCGGTTTGTTCAAAATCGTAATCACCCCGACCTTGCTCTTGTATGTCTCCCCTCTTGATTTCGTACCTTCCCACTCCTCTTGCCACATCTCCTATTAATGATACGATCACACTAACAATTTATTATGGGGTAAATCCTCTCCTTCCCATGATTAACCATCATTCTATCCTTGTATTTTACACACATACCCCTTCTCGTTTCCTAAGTATGTCCATAATGAAGGATTATTTGTTCGTACGAACTGGTAGATCACTATCCTTTAGCTAGCCCTCTGAAAACTTGCACATTACGTCAGTGAGCAAATGGACATTATCTACCCCTTTATTTTCCACCCTATCCACCAACACATTCGAAAACCACTAAACTAAGGTGGATTCCATAGTTTTCAACACCTCCAGATGTTTTTGAATGTGTTGGATTAATGGGGGCAAGTTCCAGTTCCATGTTACTTTATTTATTTGTGTGCCACATTGTAATTTACGTGTCACTTGAATGATAAGAGGTGCAGTTCCTACTAGGTCTAGTTCCATGGGAGTTTGCATGGGCCTACAGTCATTCATATGTGATTTCTCAATAAGTGTCTTGGCATATTTTCTTTTATATACAAATATCCGGTGATGTGTCTGTCACACCTCCAAACCAAGACAGTAATGCAATAGACCAAGATCGGTCATGTCAAAGGACCTTTTCAAATCCTACCAAAATTCTCTTATCATAACTACCTGTGATTACTAAGTCATCGACATACACAACGATGATCACAATATCCCCCCTTGATCTTTGTAGTAGAGGTTAGGATCATAAGGGCTTCTCTTTCAGCCGTGCTGTGCAAAATGCTCATCAATTTTTATGTTCTAGGCTCTGGGAGTCTGTTTTATACCATAGAGATATTTGGTTAACTTACACACCGTTGTTTCTTGTGGAGGTGCTACCTTTCATTGATTTCTCAATTCAGCATTGGGTGGAGATTCTCAGGTACGGAGATCGGCAGATCGTAGAGAAAGTTCCCACAATATATTCTGTTTAAGCAAAATATAAT
>APFE031652211.1:9223-43289 GCA_000404065.3 Pinus taeda
AGGGATTTTGATCATCGTCTCGGTGTGAGTCCTTTCTATCAGGGCACTCCCTTGCATAGTGACCTGCTTTATCGCAGATGTAACATCGTCCTTTTCTTCCACCCTTAGGTCCAACCTTTCTTTTTGGTTTAGTCTCGGAATTATTTCTTTTCTTAGCATCAGAAGAAAAGGCAGCAGGAGGACCTTTAGGCATGGGCATTTCTTGCTCTTCTACCCTTGTTTCTTCTTGAATGCATCTAGCCATTAATTCCTCGAAACCAGGAATTATATTATTGTTCAGAAGAGTAGTCCTGAATACGTACCATTCAGATGGTAATCCTCCAAGAGTCGTGAGTGCCATTTCTCTGTCAGTAATAGTCTCCTCAATAGATAGGAGATCGTTCTTGACCTCGGTGATTCTTAAGAAGTATGCTTGCATACTCTCATCTTTACCCTTCTTGATTTCCCTCAGCTTATTTCTAAGAAACAAAACTTGATTTGCATCATTAACTTTAAATAAACTCACTAGTCTATCGTAGATTTCCTTGGAGGTGTCCAGTTCAGAGATGTAGGCCACCAAGTGCTTGTCGATAGAGTCCCGGATGATCTTCCTTGTTTTGACTTCTCCATTTTTCCATTTGTTCTAGGCAGCAGTAGATGCATTTGATGGAGGCTGAACAATATTGCCTCTTACATGGTCCAACACTCCTTGATCTTCTAGGGTTAGATCGATAGACATCTTCCATCCGTAATAGTTAGCTTTCTCACGAAGCTTGTCTTCGGCAGAGTGTTGAGGACCCCATAGTTCTTTTAGGATAGCCTCGCCAATCTTTTCTTCGGTGATTGCTCTTGCTCTTGCTCGGGCTTTGTCTTAACTTGGCTCTGATTCCATGTTAAGTTATGGTATGTTCTATGCTTATAACAGTTTACTTCTTTTTCTTATTATATTCCACAGATTAGCAATCACATGTACATAAAGTAAAGTGCAGATAGAACATTAAATGATCGATAGAAAACAAGCCAAGACAAGAGACATAAGATGTGGCGGCTAGCTAGGGACAAACCCCACAATGTGTGGGGAAACCCTTTGATCAAATCTTCTTTTATCTTCAATAATTCAGCAGAAAGAAATAGTACAATAAATCTGATTTATATCAATAGTAGCAAACCCTAGATCAGCAGCATTAGCATTAGCGGCTTCATCGTCAAACTAGAGTAGACGATATCTCACAAACCGACCGTCGGATCGGCTTGATTCCACCACCAAAAATTGCGGCTTCCAGAGGAGGTTCAGATGAACCTACAACGTAGTTCAGATGAGGAGATCTTCTAGTCCACATAGGTCAAACTTCACTTCTGTAGTTGCAGCTTCAGTGTCAGCAACTTCCTTCAAACTAGGGCAGTCGATATCTTGCAAACCGTTTGTCGGATTGACTTGATTCCACCACCAAAAGTTGTGGCTTTCAGAGGAGGTTCAAATGAACCTACATCGCAGTTCAGATGAGGAGATCTTCTAGTCCACGCAGGTCAAACTTTAGATCTGCAGTTGCAGCTTCAGTTTCAGCGGCTTCCTTCAAACTAGGGCAGTCGATATCTTGCAAACCGTCCGTCGGATTGACTTGATTCCACCACCAAAAGTTGTGGCTTTTAGAGGATGTTCAGATGAACCTACAACACAGTTTAGATGAGGATATCTTCTAGTCCACGCAGGTCAAACTTTAGATCTGCAGTTGCAGCGTTAGTTTTAGCAGCTTCCGGCTTCACATGTGTGAGAGAGAGACCTTTTCTGCGCAGTAGAGTAGAGACTCTTTTCTACGCAGGAGAGAGAGAGACATGATGAGATGAGTGATTCCAAATGAGGAAAAGTCCTCCTGTATTTATACACATCGTTGGTGTTTGAATAGATGCAACTGTTGGGCTTCTAAGCCTACATGGGTTGTAGGCTGGCTTGATAATAATTCCATAATCAAAATAAATTCATATCTCCATGAATACTTATCGGAATCAGATGATCTATATATCAATCCTACACCTCTCGACGAGGGAAATCTAATGAACATATTATCAACCATGAATAAGATGACCCCACATGAAGTTTGGCACTAGTTTCCAATTTTAACAATGATAGATGCAACTACACAACAACTTTAAACTTTTATACTTCGATATGCAAGATTTGATGTAGTTTCAAGTAAATGGTGCATAACCTAACCCTAGGAAAATTCGTTCTTCTTGCCAAGATGAATAACATATGCAACAAGCCAAGATTACAAGTGTTTCATAAATTCACATTAATTTTTAGGGCACAAGCAAAATCAAAGCATAGTGTTCCATATGTTAGACAAATTATCATGAAATTTGCATGAAAAGAGCACTTACATGACAAGAGAGTATATCCAACCATCACATTTGCAAAATAGAAGCTCCAAGAGAGATAGCAAAAATATTCCACTCATCAAAATGCATTTAATCATCCAAATCATTCCACAAGTTGTAGGTCCGAAATCTTTAGAAAGATATATCCCAAATCCAAGTGATGATGAGAGATCAAATGATCCTTTCTTACATTTATATGATCCTCTAAGGGATTCAAATGGCTAAAATTGGCCTAATAATGCCCCTAATAATAAAATAATGTGCAATATAACAATAATTTTGGTGACAAGCCCACCAAATAGCTCCACAATAAGAATAATTAGCCTCTCAAGAGGGTTGAAATGATAGATAGTAGCTAAGAGGGTTGTTGGAAGGCCAAATGAAGTCCAACATGGCCAAATGAATAGAAGGGATTCAAAAATAGTGATGAAGGGGGTGGTCGCTTGATCTCCAAGCAAATGACCTCTGGTGCCCCTAAGTGGTTGTGGGGGCACAAAATCATCCTCATGGGTCTCCAACTGAATTGAACAAGCATGTATCCCATTTGCAAGGGCTGGAACAATGATGCAAGCCCTCCCTTTGTCTCCCATGTTATAATACAACCCTATCTGGGCCCTAGATCATCTGCAAAGTGTGTGGTGCAAGAGTGTAGCTCACTGGTAAGGTGGTCTAGGTGCATCATCATCAAATAAGTGGGACATGGCGAGCAATGAATGATGCTGAAGGATCCCATGGCATGGCTATCTGCTCTTTGCTATAGTGGAGGTCCATGGCTCTCAACGCACACCATATAAATGTCTATATGACCCTTTGGAGGGCTTGGACCCTGCATTGGGAGACCAAACCCCAAGATGAAGACCCGTCTACAATCCTGCATAAGATCTAATGCGCCCCCTCACCTTCCAGTACAACACATCATTAGTGTAATTTGTTGAATTTTCTAAGTCTATCCATTAGAAAATTAATCTGTATTCGGCTGGTTTATTTCTTCTACTTGTAAATTCTGAACAAGTTATTTAAAACATTTAAATACCGAAATAAACACAATACAATTACAACATATACAGATCATCAGTTGAAAGAAAACAAACACACAAGTGACACCATTATTTTTGGACAAATGTCCCCGAAAAAACCCAATGCGAGAAAACCGATGCAGCTATTCTGAGGGTTTATTATTATTATGCAGTCTTTCTAAGTACAACAGGGTGGCTCACCCGACAAAGAAAAATACATGGCAACAATACCTCTATATTCAGAAATAGGTATTTAGAAAACTTGTCCCATGAAACCCTCTCCAACACAACTGAAGCTCAGCGCTAGCCCTTTTGGCCTCTGCATCAACCTCTCTCTGACCTACGTCAGCCCCAGGACCCTCTGCCTTCGCCCTCTAAGGCACTGTGCAGCTGTCACTCCAGCAGCCTCTATGTGGATGACGCAGTCTCTTTGGATTCTGCACTCTTTGCTGGGCTCTGCGTAGCCTGGACTGGCTGCTGCTCTCGCTCTCTTTGCTTCTGTGCTGGTCTCTCAATATTGTCTTTGCCTCTCTGCCTCGTACTCACTGCCCTTCGCTTGCGATCACTGATTCAACTTTGCTTAGCAATTCCGCTCTAGCAAAATGAATGACTGATCACTTTGGTGTGTTCTCCAACTGACCCTCAATCCTCTTCTTATACTTTTCTCATTGGTCCTTCAATGACCAAGATTAAATCTCTAATCAACGACTAAGATTAGATTTGGCCTGATCCATGAC
This sequence comes from Pinus taeda, assembly GCA_000404065.3. Taxonomy (NCBI): domain Eukaryota; kingdom Viridiplantae; phylum Streptophyta; class Pinopsida; order Pinales; family Pinaceae; genus Pinus; species Pinus taeda. Next base: position 13,332 of record APFE031652211.1, read on the forward strand.
TTTTGGAACCTTTTAACCCAGTTTTATATTAATACCCATTAATATGTTATTTTTCCTAAGTTTAGACTTAGGAACTCCATTAAAAATATTAATTATTTTAATATCTCCCAAACTGGGTACAATTTGTCCAAACCATTTCTGGGTCTTGGAGATCTCATGTGCTTTAGCCTCTCCACCAATTTTCATGACTAGAACATATTCGATGCTACCCCAAATCAAGACTCCCTCTTAGCGAGGACTATGCTCTAGTAATACTTCTCACTGAGCATCACTCTGATTATCTGGCACCGGTACCTGTGCTGATGCTAGGCCTCCCCACCCAACATCCTCTGCATTGCTGCATCATGTACTGCTGCCCATGGCCCTTCCACTGCCACTGCTGCATCCGTACGACAACTACCTCTGCATCCGTGCTGTTGCTCCTCCCAACACTGTATCCCCCTCTCATCATGCTGCATCGTGCTACTGCACTTTAACTCAGTTACTGAGAAGTAAGTAACTGATCCACCCAACTTCTGACATCCCTGTCAGGCTAGAAACACTCCCGATGTTGAAGCTCTCTCTGTTGCTAACAAGTGCTCCCTCTACTGACCTGTGCGCTGCTGCAATAACTCCTTGCATCTCGCACCGTTGCACACCTCTTTGTGCCATCCTGCACTGGTGCAACACTCCTGTGCCTTTCGCACTATTGTAGCCTACTAACCTCGCGCTGTCTGGGGATTCCTGCACTGTAGCACTCTCTACCGCTCCATCTGCATTCGTCTCTACCCACATCTGCCAGTCCTGCTACTCTCTCCTCGGGGCTCCCGTAGCAAGGTATAATCCAAGAGGTTGGGTACCTTAAGGATCCTGCCCCTCACTACCTATAGTCTTCCTAACTACAACTCAATGTCTCCCCACTTCTTCTCAAGTGGCACATGAGCACTCATGGCACAATCGTCATCTTCCTCGACTTCTTTCTCCGCCCTCGCTGGCGCTGCCTTCGAGTTAGAAGCCTCTGCCTTACTCTTCTTCCTTGGACATTGGTTTGTTGAAGTTTCTAAGTTTACTTAGTTACTCTTCATGCACTTTTTCTGATTTATTCCTACCTACTTTTTATTTTTCTTTAACAAGTTATTTATAAAGTAAATACCGAAAATAAACACTAGTGCATGCTCAACATATTATAGATCAGTAACTAAAAGAAACAAAAACACACCACTTGACAAGCTGACACCATTATTTTTGGACCAATGTCCCCGGAAAAACCCAATGCGGAAAAACCGGTGCAGCTATCTGAGGGTTTTCTTATTAAGCAATATCAGAGTACAATTTGGGTGCCGAAACTAGCCTACCCAACAGAGAATTTCCTTAGTAGCTATACCTCACAGTTTGAGAGAAATCTCCTGGCTAAAACCCCGAAAAATCCTTCCGGCAGATCTTCAGCACAAAACTGCTCTGCAACCCTAGTGTCTGCCCAATTTGGACTGTGTCAGCCCATCTCTATCTCACGCTGGCCCTGCGTCAACCTTTCTTGGCCTGCGTCAGCCCTAGGAGGCCTTGTGTCAGCTCTGGGAGCCTCTGCATCAGCTGTGTTGGCCCCTTTGGTGCTCTGCGCAGCACTTGGCTGCCTCTGCATGGCCCTGCGTGAGCCCTTGCTGGCTCTGTGTCACCCTCCTTGGCTGCTGCACTGCTCTCCTGGCACAATCTCTGCCTTCTCTGTTTCTTTGTACTCAATGTCCCTCAGCTGCTCCCCCGATCACCGATTCTATCTCTCTTAGCAAACCCCGCTCTAGAGAATAGAATGACTGATCATCTGGTGTACTGTCCAAGTGACCCTCAAACCTCCTCTTATACTTTTCATGTTGACATCTCAACGGCCAGGATTAAGTCCCTAATCAACGGTTAAGATTAGATTTGGCTTGATCCATGTCTTTTGGACCATTCTAACACAGATTCATATTAACACACATTAATATTCTATTTTCCCTAAGTTTAGACTTAGGGACTCCATTAAAAATATTAATTATTTTAATATCTCCTGATCTGTTTAGAATCTGCCTAAAACCTTTATGGGTATTGGAGATCTCATGTGCCCCAACCTTTCCACCAAATTTCGTGGCTAGAGCACATTCGATGCTACCCCAAATCAACACTTCCTCTTAGCGAGAACTGTGCTCTAGCAATACTCCTCACTGAGTATTACTCTGATCATCCGGCATTGGTACCTGTGTTGATGCTAGGCCTTCTTGTCCAACATCATCTACACTGTTGCCTCCTGTACTACTGCCCATGGTTCTGCCATTGCCACTACTGCATCTGTACAACAACTCCCTCTATATCCGTGCTGCTGTTGGTCCTTTCTCCCAGCACTGCATCTGCATTGCACCTCCTCTCATCATGCTGCATCGTGCTGCCCACTGCCGCATTGCAACTCAATTACTGAGAAGTAAGTAACTGATCTCCCTACTGTTGCAGCTTGCTAGCTCTGGTTTGTCTCGGGACTCCTGCACTGTAGCTCTCTCTGTCGCTCCATCCGCATTCGTCTTTACCCACTCAGCCAGCCCTGCTACTCCTCGTCGGGGTTCTCGTAGCAAGGTCTAATCCAAGAGGCTGGGTACCTCGAGGATCCTGCCCCTCATCGCCTGTAGTCCGCCTGACTATAGCTTGATGTCTCCCCACTTCTTCTCAAGTGGTGCATGTGCACTCATGGCACAATCATCGTCTGTCAAAACTTCATTTTCTGCCCGTGCTGGCGTTGCCGTAGACTCAGAAGACTCTCCCTTACTCTTCTTCCTTGGGCACTGAGCTGCATAATGGCCCATCTCCCCACAGTGGAAGCACTTGACCTTGGAGAGATCTTTCTTCTTCTGCTTCTCCTGCTTTCCCTCAGATGCTAGGGCTACATCCTCCTCCTCCTCCTTGACCTTGATCCCTTTGCTGTTGCTACTTGTCTTCGACTGCCGTCTGATCTCTTCTTGGCGAAGAGCTGCCCACATCTCATCTCGAGGTAGGAGAGTCCCTCTGCCTAGGATACTCTGGACAAACACTTCCCAATCTTCTGAGACAACATTCAGGGCTGTCCTCACCATAAGCTCTTGATCCGATGTCGCTTCTATAGCAGTCAATTGGTCTCGGATCTCATTCAGTTCTCCAAGGAAGGTGTCAATCGATTGACCCTTCTTCATCTCATACGACCTCATCTGGTTCTCGAGCAGCATTCTTCTCTGCACAGAAGTATGCTAGTACAAGTTCTTGAGGGCCTCCCACATCTCAACTATCGTTTCCTTCTCGGTTATATGTGGTACCACATGATCCTTGAACCCATCAAGGATAATGTACATGGCCCTCGCCATCGCCTCTTCGTACTTGTCATTATCATTGGGGTCGACTGGGATAGCTATAACCTTCAAGGCGAAGTTCTTGACACGATTCCTGTCAAGCACTGATAAGATTCTGGCCTTTTAGACTGCGAAGTTCGATGCTCTGTCCAGTCTATCCTGGTCTTTTACCCCGTGTAGTGCCATGACGCTCCTCTACTTCCCTCTTGGAAGTTCTCTGTTTGACTCCTCTGAGTCTCTACTTCACGTCTGGAATTTCTCTTCTGGACTCCCTCTGAGTCCTGATTTCCCTCCTGGAAATCCTTCTGCCGCTTGTCAAGATGCCCCCTACTCTGATTGTCTTGTGCAACTGCACTGTTGATCCGGGTTCCTCGGCTAGAAACCCTCGGTAACAACTCCTCTGGCCTTGCTCTGTTAGGTACTGTTCTGACTACAATACCTCACCAGCTCCACTCTGCAATATTTCTGCAGCCTTCTAGACTCCAACAATTGCCTCTCTGTGAACTATGTCAGCCCCTCTCTGCCTCACGCTGGCTTTGCGTCACCCCAGATGGGTTTGCGTCAGCCCTCTGGCCCTCTGCATTAGCAACGCTGGCTCTCGGCTTCTTTTGCGTGGCTTTGGCTGGCTTTGCGTCACACTTCTTGGCCTCTGTGCTGCTAGAAACAACTTCTATCACCTCGAGACAATTGTTTTATGCTGTTATTACTTCGCTTGGCTGATGTCTCTTAGTCCTCTTGTGATCTACAATCACACTCTGATACCATGTTGAAGTTTCTAAGTTTACTTAGTCTAGAAACCCTTCATGTACTTTTTCTGATTTATTCCTACCTACTTGTTATTTTACTTTAACAAGTTATTTACAAAGTAAATACTGAAAATAAACACCAGTACATGCTCAACATATTACAAATCAACAACTAAAAAAAACAAAAACATACCACATGACACCATTATTTTTGGACCAATGTCCTCGGAAAAACCCAATGCGGGAAAACCGGTGCAGCGATCTGAGGGTTTTCTTATTAACCAATATCAGAGTACAATCTGGGTGTCGAAACTGGCCTACCCAATAGAGAATTTCGTTAGTAGCTATATCTCACAGTTTGAGAGAAATCTCTTGGTTGAAACCCCGAAAAATCCTTTTGGCAGCTCCTCAGCACAAAACTGCTCTACAACCCTAGCTCTTGCCCAATCTAGACTACATCAGCCCCTCTCTGTCTCACGTTGGCCCTACGTTAGCCTTTTTGGTCTGTGTTAGCCCCAGGCGGCCCTGTCAGCTCTGGGAGCCTCTGCATTAGCTGAGTTGGCCCCTCTCGTGCTCTGCGCAACACTTGGTTGCCTCTAGTGACCTTGCGTGAGCCCTTGCTGGCTCTGCGTCACCCTCCTTGGCTGTTGCACTGCTCTTCTGACACAATCTCTGCCTTCTTTGTTTCTTTGTACTCAATGCCCCTCCGCTGCTCTCCCGATCACTAATTCCATCTTTCTTAGCAAACCCCACTCTAGAGAATAGAATGACTGATCATCTGGTGTACTCTCCAAGTGACCCTCAAGCCTTCACTTATACTTTTCCTGTTGACATCTCAACGACCGAGATTAAATCCCTAATCAACGACTAAGATTAGATTTGGCTTGATCCATGTCTTTTGGACCATTCTAACACAGATTCATATTAATACACATTAATATTTTATTTTCCCTAAGTCTAATTTTCCCCAAGTTTAGACTTAGGGACTCCGTTAAAAATATTAATTATTTTAATATCTCTTGATCTGTTTAGAATCTGCCCAAACCCTTTCTGGGTATTGGAGATCTCATGTGCCTCAAGCTCTCCACCAAATTTCGTGGCTAGAGCACATCCGATGCTACCCCAAATCAACATGGTTCGCATACTGATCCAATTCCCCACAATGGAAGCACTTGACCTTGGAGAGGTCCTTCTTCTTCCTCTTCTCCTGCTTTCCCGCAGATGCTAGAGCCGTATCCTCTTCCTCTTCCTTCTTGATCCTGACCCCTTTGCTGCTACTTCCCGCCTTGGTCAGTCGTCTGATTTCTTCTTGACGAACAGCCACCCATGGTTCTTCCCAATTCGGAAGACTCGTCTTGCCCAGTATGCTCTGGACAAATGTCTCCCAATCCTTGGAGACTGCGTTGAGTGCAATCCGATGCTACTCCAAATCAAGATAATTGAGTAAATGGGCTTACAAGTCATGGAACCAAGTGGACACTTCATAGTGGCATGCCTTTCCATAATGGACTTTAGAGTGTACAAGTGTCTCCAAGTTCAAGAAGGAGGTTAATCGACGACCCTATTAAGTGGTTTCAACCTCTAAGGGAGTGACAGGTCCATCGTACATTCCTCATATGGTAGGTGTGATGTGATATAATCAGTGGGGCATCAGGGAAGGCTCCAAGCCGCATGCCATGGTACAAGGGTAGCTATGATGAGGGAAGCCCACACTTGGATGTATAGACGTAGGAGGGAGCAATCATGGTACATGAGTTACCCAACCTTTGTTTTTCCACCATTTTTCATATGCCTTTTGCCCTTTATGGATTTTTCTTTTATAACTGCTTGGGGCTCCAAGGGATGAGAGCGTGATGTGAATGATATAGCTGTGAAGACCCCATTAAGGTAGGGCATTTCATCGCCCACCAGGGATTGGGGCGATCAATGCTTCCATAATTTTGTAGGGGGCCAATATGAGGGGCCGTGCGAACCAGTGTGATGGCCATGATGATAGGGATAGAGCTCATGTTGGCTTTTGCCCACGTGCTTAATTTGTACGTCTCTGCCATCTTTTGCATTTTATGGTACATTTCCTGTTGAGAGTGGCCAAATTATGCTTTTTATTTTCATTTTAGCTACGTCAACCTCTGTGGCATCGTTCCAGGCATGACCCAAAGTGTGGACAATGGGAGGGGGAGGTTGACTCCTTGTGGACCCAATGGACAAATGTGGACCCAAATGGGAAATATGTGAAAAGTGGTCATAATGAGCGGAGGGGACTGATGTATGTGATGTTAGGAAGTGGGACCACGCAACCAAAATCAGGGTTTCCCATGTAATGCTACTCCTAAAGCTATTAGCCAATAGAGGGGATCCCATGGGACTAGGATACAAGGTTAACTACCAGATTGGAAAAGGGGACAAGAGTACGAACCAAGCCCATTCTTTCCGCTGAATCCCCCCACTAATTTATGCTCAAAAGTTTCCATGATAAGTAAGCAAAGACACCCAACTACATAATAAAAGCCATACTTTCGGGGTTGGAAGGCCGACTTTCAAACATGCGATCATGATAGATGGGCGAGGGTGCATAATGGCTGGCTTAGGTGGCGGAGATCGTGGCACATCGAGCTATTTGGGGGTAGCTGGCTTCCGGATGAAGACAAATCTAGGAGAAAATTTCTCCTATGGTTGTCATCCACTGGCCAACCGACCCCTTTTTGGGGAATAGAAGATGGTCAGGTGTTTCAAAGAATACTTGAAAGGGTGGAGGCCATTGATACAAACACCAACAGATGGACAGAACTCTTAGAAAATCAACATTGACATTGTCTATGGGGAAGAACTGCAGCAGAAGAAAAAATTAGCAAACAACATATCTTTGATGTTTCTTTATCATGTCGTGTTTGCATTTATGCTGCATTTCTGACATCTGATTATCTACAAAAAACTGATCTGGAAAAAAGATGGGAGGTTTGGGTTATGTCTCTCAAAAGAAAGTATTTAATATTTTTGTCCTTTATTTTTGAATGAGATAGATGTCCCACAGCCACGAAAAGGTTGATTTTATTGCTTTGTAGGTAGCATGTGGGGAATCTAAAGTCACAAAAAATCTCAAATCTACTGTGAAGGACCATCAGCTCTTGAATCAGAGACAAAAGCAGGGAGAGTCTGAGAATTCTGAAGTGACTCAAAGGTGCAATTCTACTAAAACGGACGATCAGCTTTTCGACCAGACACAAGAGGCAGGGGTATCAGGAGAATCTGTAGTTACTCAGAAACATAATTCTACTAATAAGGGCCCTCAGCTGTTTGACCCAACACAAACATGGAAACCAAAAGGTAGGCATATTTCCTCATAATTATAACTAGACTGTCTTGGAACTTTAAATGCTTGAATATTGATGACTTGTTTAATTGTCTGTCAAATGTTGTTGACACATGCGTTGCAGATTCTTCTCACATTCATGCGGCAAAGTTGGCTTTGCATTTGTCTGCAATTCCAGAATCAATGATTTGTCGTGAAGATGAGCAGGAAAAGGTTTTTGATTTCTGTAGGGTGTGCATAGAACAAGAGAAAGCTGGAAGTCTGTATGTGTGTGGATGTCCAGGGACTGGGAAGTCTCTTGTAATGCAAAAACTCAAATCACTATTTATCAAGTGGGTCAAAGAGGTGAGGCAAACTCTTTGACACTGTTTTAGACTTTCCCATGTGGGATTCACATTCTTATGTCTCAGTTGCATAAACTTTTATAATAGAGCAGCTTGTCTATAGAATTTGTTTTCTGTTACCATCTCAAATGCATGGTAGACATTTTTTGAATTTCTTTTTAATCTGGAAGTTGCACTAGCCTTTGTTGGTTGCAGAAGATCTTAGATGAGCTTTCATGAAAAGTTATATTTTCAGATGCTACTGCTTGTAGTTCAGTAGACATCTCGTAGGATTAGCACATAAATGGTATTCTTGGAATTATATTGTGAATGTATAAATGTAAATACTAAAGCCTGCTAATTGCATTGAAATATTTGGAGAACAATATATTTCAATTAATATCAATAATGTTGTACAGTTAAAAATGATCAGATCTAGTCAATGCATTTGCATGAAGAACAGTCGTCAACTGAATTAGGTATCATGCATAGATAATTTTCTTATGAACTTGTCTTCTATAATGATCACTTGGCTGTTATTGCTACCCTAGTTTTTTACCCTAAAAATTGAGTCTTTTATTTGGTTGATTACATTTTGTGTTGAATCCACTAATAAAAGATATTGTCTAGTGGCAATGTTGTGGAAGTAGCTGCTTGTTCCTTCCAAAATTTGGCATCGTTATGTCGCCCTTTCATCCACTTTTTCAAGCGGTTTCCTGTATGCCTCGTGTTTATTCATTCTTCTTAAAAAAGGCTTTCATTTTACATTTTCACACTTACATCAGCCTGCCACTGCATCTTCAGCCAAGTGCTTGTATAGCTAGCCAACTGTGAATCAAATACTGTCCTTAAAATGACAGCTTGTTCTGTTAGTTGTCATTCATCAAACAAATTTATTTTAGGGTTCCAAACAAAATGCCTGATGTTTTTTAGCACATATAATTTGTGGCATATACCAGATATATTTATATTATTTTTGCTTATTGTACAGTTTCTATTTTTTTCCATTGAAAATGCATCATATTTCACATTAAATTTCATTTTGTATGTACATCAAGAGTTACATGTGCAGATGTAGAACAGACATAAGATATTCCCCTGCCTACATTAGCAAGGAGAGCTAACAAATCCACCCTTACTCCCTGAAGAATATTTATATCTTTTCAAAAGATACCCATTCAGGCTGAAAACTGGATAGCCAAATCTCATCTGAAAGGAGCAATTTTTGTCATGTTGAATGGTGTATTCTCCTCGTGAAATGTTGCATGAAAATGCCAATTTCATAAGAAGAAAATGTCAATTAATCTGACCATATCTCACTTACTCTGGCTAGCCTGCCAAATAATCCACTTGTCCCCAAACAAAACCTCTTTCCAATGAAGTGGTGCAAGAAAGAAATGATTGTCTTCTGCTTTAACCCAGTTTTAAAAACGTCCTAGCAACCTTGCGATTCCACGTCACATACTTTATTGTTTCTGGCTTGTGATGGATGACACTACAACCATATGTAAAGCCAGTATGATTAAGATGGTCCTTGACTGAGGTCAACCGACACTAAGCCATCTGTAAAGCCTGTATGATTAAGATGATCCTTAACTAATGTTAGGCCAAGTTGTTACATTTTACATTTTTAGTGGTAGTTGGATGATTTTCCTCTGTTACATCTTGTCCAGTTCAATGTTGCATGAAGCGGGGACGTTTTTTGGAAGCGGATCCATGGAAGCATCATTTCCCAAAAATCTAGGATGCAAAGCATCTCCTATATATATATAATCTTTTCTTTTTTTTTGCATTTATATTAAAAAAACATCCAAAATACCAAAATAGTTGTAGAAGACATGAGAATTTGCATCTTTTTACATAAATCAAGATAGATATGGCATTCGTTGTACATCAATGATTAATTATTCCAGCATCAATCATCTAGATGTGTCAACCATCTAGAATCTAGATTCCTCTTCTCTTGTCTAGCCTTTGCGTCTACTTTGAGTCTCTAGGGATGTTAGTCAACATTGCCCGATTTTGATCAAACGGCCTAGTCCAAGCCTCATTATATGGTAGAGAAAGCTTAACATGCCCGATCAATGATTTTGACTTGAGTGAAGAGTACATTTTTGCTAAGGCCATGACAAAGGAGTTCAACAAGCAACAACACCAACACTGGGGTACATACAAGGCTCAATGCTCTTGATTAAATGCCAATCACATGCCGTCATATGTGATATAATCCAATGAAACGCCACAATCCCATTGATCCTGAAATCTGTTAAGTCTGTTGAATTTTGAATGGGATATGAAATTCTATTTTCTCCATATGAAGTTTGATGAGGTTGGAATGTCACTTTTACTTTAAGAATTTAACATTACCCTTAGGGAGCATCTACGAAGCATCTATGGAGCATCAAGGGCATGTTGGGAGTATTCGGAAAGCATAGTTCCTCACATAAAAGTTTGAAATTTCCAAAAAGTAAAAAAAGCCCCCGCGGACCTTCAATTATGATGACAGTCCCCCAAAAATGATAAGAGATGCCAAGAAGTGCAAGCCCAATGAGTGCAAATGATATGCCAATGAGAGAATATCGATGCAAGTTACTTATGATGCCACCACTTTATGATTTTATCATTGCTGTAGGAGATTTTAGATGGCTGTACTATGTAGCAAACATATCAGATCTTGGATATACCCAACAGTCCTTCAAATTTCACTTATATGCAATCCATTCAACCACAAGATTATTTTTTTATGCCTTAAGTGATTAATTTATGCGATTAGGACCTTTTTTAGATGTGTTTATGCCAATAATACACCTCTCATTAATATGCTTCAGAATTCAAATGAAACAGTGATAAGCCAAAGAGGGCAAGAGGCAAAACCACTATGCCTAATGGCCTTGTTGGTGACTAGAGACTCTTTCAAGGCACTTGACCACCTACATCAACCAAGCTAGCTCCAAAATCACTCCAAGACAAGATGTTAGAGACCATAAACCAATGCAAACTAACTCAATGGCTGAAAAATGGCTTGGATGAGGGCTAAAAGGCCAACGATAACACTAGAAGGCCAAGGAAAGGCAACGATGAGGGGGAGAGGGCTTAAAAAGGCCATGGCTAGGGAGAAGAAGAGGCTAAAGGAGAGGGGCCGAGAGGGCTAGAGGCCCTTAAGAGGCCACAACAAGGCCAAAAATGGCCTGTGGTTTAGGAAAAAGGCCCTTCTAGGGTTGTGGTCAAAGAGATTAGGTCCTAAAAGGCCCTCGGCTTAAGGGACAAGGCCTTAAAAGGCGACGACAAGGTAGAGGAAGGGCTAAACAAGGCTGTCACAAGGGGATAGAGAGGTATAGGCTGCTGTCTAGGTTTGGAGAGCCTTTTGTTAGGCCTAGAAGGCCTCAAAAGAAAATTTGGATCCCTGCAATCACAAGAATTTCGCCACGAAAATGCCAAAATCACTTTGAATGGCCAGTGTCCTCCTTCCTTGGCTGAATGTTGAGCTTGGAGGGGGTCCAAGAAGCCTTCCTAGGCCTAGATCTTCCTCAAAACCCCAACGAAAATGCCCAAGAAAGCTAGACGTCACACTTGGAGGAGTGAAACCCTTCAAACCCTAGCTTTGGGGCTATTCTCTTTAGAAAATTTCAACCTCCTTGATGGATTGAGAAAATCACCTTCACAAATGAATGAATGAATTCCCAAAACCCCAATATATACAAAAATTTCAAAACTCAAAAACCCTAAGAGCTACAAAATCAAAACAAGGGTTAGAATATTTTACAAATAGTTACAAATATACAATATTTACAAAATAAAATTATTAGCTCTCATTAGCAAATTAATTCTTTGTAGCCCAGGATCAAATAAAGTTTTGAGAATTTTTTAGATAAGTTTTATGGATGAATAATTTCGAAATATAGACTAGCCAAAACCCTTCTGCAAAACAATTCGTCACAATGAAAGCTTAGAGCCCAAACAAGGTCAGCTCTTCCCCACAGTCTATGAACTTGGAGCCTGTTGTCACTGCTACAACACCCTCCAAAATTTTGGCCTGCACCAAATTTCAGAGCCTACCTTGGTCTTACATGTTTCCATCACAAACATTGAAGTCCATTCCATGTGTTTTCTTTAAGTGTTTAGGTCCCTTTTGTAAGAAAGGCAAAATGTCGTCTTTTCAGCATGTTAGCTTGTTTTGGTGGTTTCAAGGGGTTATCTTTGTGCGAATGAGTTGATCTAACCATGTGAACATCCATCGCACTCATTCCCAAAGTTTTAAGAACTGTTGCACAAGTGTCGTCACGGTCGTCACAAAGCGTACCTTTGGTGTCGCACTTGTCGTAAGTCATCACAAAGTTGTCGCATTGAGGGAAATGTGCGGTTTATGTGTCACAGAGGTAGGCTCTATTCTAGCAAATTTTTTTTAATGCAAGAGGCAGCAGTTTGAAACCCTAGAGGGTTTGCGCAGTTCCTAGCTGGAGGGCTGAAATTTCGAGGCAGTCACTCTTCGAGTGAGTCGACAGAGAGGACTCCCAGTTCGAATTTTTTGCTGGTGCAGAAGGACCAGCGTTGAATCCTCAGTGTAAGGAGAGCTGGTGGGATGCAGATTTTTCTGCAGACAGGTTGTTGGGCAGAAAATCATCAGAAGAAAGAGGAGAAGCATGGCTGAGGGAATTTCTTCCTAAGAGAATTCCTAGCCAAGGAATTCGAATTCTCCAGAGTTGAGGAGCAGCAAGTGGAAGCAGTTTTACTAGCTTTAGCAGGGAGTGTGTAAACTAGCCTAGCAACAACACAAAGGAGAGAGGAGGTCATTCGAATTTCTTTTTTTGGCAGAAATGGCTACCAGTGGCTTGACGGATTAGGACAGGTTGGACGGAGCATCCAACTATGTCATCTAGAAGGTGAGAATGTCATTCCTTTTAGATGAGCATGCCCTCAAGACATACGTCAACAACATTGTGTTTGTCCCCGCAAATGAAGATCCATTGAAGAAGTACAGATCAGAAATAGCGAAGGCCAATAGGATGATCCCTGATGGAGTAAAGGATCATGTGGTGTGTCATGTCGCTAGAAGAGGGACTGCTAAGGAGATGTGGGATGCCTTGGCAATGCTATATCAATGATCTTTCGAGCAATGGAAGATGTACTTGGAAAAGAAGGGAGAGCGTGTGGATCCATTCTTCACAAAGCTTAAGGAGACCCATGATGAATTGTCTGCTACGAGGTATACACCTTAGGATTTAGAGTTGGTTAGACTGGCCCTCAATTCTGTCTCAGATGAGTGGCAAGTCTTTGTCCAGAGTATCATGGGCAGAGCAGCATTGCCGAATTGGGATGAGATGTGGGCAGCTCTAAAACAAGAGGAGTTGAGGAGAGATTTAGTCAAGGTCAAAATTGACGGAAGTAGTAGTAGCAGTGGGTCAAAGCCCAAGGAGGAGGAGTATAATGCAGCCCTTGCATCGAAGGGACAGCAAAAGCAACGAAAACGTAAGAAAGACGTCTCGAAGATCAAGTGTTTTAGGTGTGTTGAGATGGGTCACTATGCTACTTAGTGTCCTCTCAAGAAGAAGGACAAGGATGAGAAACACGATCTGAAGTGTTGATTTGGGGTAGCATCAGATGTGCTTTAGCCATGAAAATTGGTGGAGAGGCTAAAGCACATGAGATCTCCAAGACCCAGAAATGGTTTGGGCAGATTCTAATTGGTTTGGAAGATATTAAAATAATTAATATTCCTAGTGGAGTTCCTAAGTCTAAACTTAGGAAAAATAAAATATTAATGGGTATTAATATAAAACTAGGTTAGAAGGTGTCAAAAGACATGGATCAAGCCAAATCCAATCTTAGCCGTTGATTAGAGATGTAATCTCGGTCATTGAAGGACCAACAGGAAAAGTATAAGAAGAGACTTGAGGGTTAGTTGGAGAACATACTGAGGGAGATCAGTCAGTTTGATTTCTAGAGCGAGGTTAGTTGAGAAATTCGAACTAGTGGTATGGAGAGCAGCAAGAGGTAGCAGGTATGGAACAAAGAGTCAGAAACAACACCAAAGGACCAGCATAGAGGCTAGAGAGGCAGACACAGAGCCTCTCAGGCAGATGCAGAGGCAATAGAACTGCGCAGTCACTGGAGGCATGCGTGGGTGACGCAGAGAGGTAGGAGCTAACGTAGACGGTCTGGGAGCTGCGCAGAGACCAGCAAGCCTGACGTTGAGACCAGGAGAAGTGTTGGAGATTTTTTTTTTCTTTGTTGGGTAAACCAGTTTGGCACCCAGTTGTACTAAAGAATTATTGGATAATAAAATCCTCCTCTGCTGCACCAGTTTTCCTGCATTGGGTTTTTCCGGGGACAATTGTCCAAAATGTCTGTGTTGATGTGTCTAATTCTTGTTCATGTATTTGTTTCTGTATTATGGTGTGATATCTGTAGCATAATTTATTTTAATATTTACTGAAAGGTTTTCGTAAATAACTTTCTGAGGACCCCCTGAGTAGGACTAGCTTCAGTGACTCAAGATCAGGTGTGCACCTAGCCCTTTTGGAAATAAGTAGGTAAAATAAATCAGTTGTTGCAGTGATAGAATTTTCACATGGTATCAGAGCAAATAATCAGAGACAGGAAGGGAAAATCAATTATGGGTCGAGACCATGATGTAGAGGCATCTACGTCAAGAGACTCACACAGGTTTTCAGAAAATTGCACAAGAGACAATAATTTCGATTTCTCTGTGTTGGCTTCCAGGCTAGAAGAAGAAGTGGCTTGTGTGACAAGTTCTGCATCATCAGAGGTATGGTATATAGATAGTGGAGTCTCTTGGCATATGATGGGAATCCGGGAATGTTTCTCAGATTATCAGGAGGAAAGGATGAATTTTCAAATCACCATGGGGAATAAGGCAATGTGTACTCCAGTAGGGAAGGGTACCATAGTTTTTCAAACATAAACGGGAGAGCGGTTCCGTGCCACCAATGTGCTGCATGTTACTAGGATTGGGGATGAAGTTACTTTTCGTGTCGCAACTTCAAGGCAAAGGCTATAACATTTTCTTTATCAAGGAGAAATTATACGTCAAACACCAGATCTGGAAAAAGAAAGTGCAGATTGGGATCAGAAGTAACAGGTTGTACAGACTACAACTAGAATCACCAATGGCACTAATAGGCAGTCATGGAGACAAATATTTGAATGAACTATGGCATAGAAGAATGGGACATTTGCACCATGGGGCTCTGAGAATTCTCAGGAACACTGTAACAGGAGTTCTGGATCTTAGTACAGAACTAGATGATGTATGCAGAGGATGTGCTTTGGGAAAGTATTCCAAATCAACATTTCCTAGAAGTAAAAATAGGGCCAAGAGTGTACTAGGATTGATAAACTCATATATCTGCGGACCTATGTCCACTAAAGCTCTTAGTGGTGCCGATTACTTCGTCACCTTCATTGATGACCACTCAAGGAAAACTTGGATTTATTTTCTGAAAACCAAGGACGAGGTTTTCTGTTGATTCAAAGAGTTCAAGGCTCTGGTGGAGAATTTGACTGGGAAGAAAATAAAACTTTTGTGCTCAGATAATGTTGGAGAGTATGTCAATAAGGACTTCACTGATTTTTGCGCTAAGGAGGGCATCAGAAGAGTGTGGACAACTCTTTACAATCCGAAGCAGAATGGAGTAGCAGAAAGGAAGAACAGAACTATCGTAGAAGTAGCCAGGGCCATGATGTATGATCAGGATATGCCAAAATTCCTATGGGCAGAAGCATGCAACACGACAATCTATGTTCAGAATAGAACTCCTCATCGGGCATTGGGCAAGATTACTCTAGAGAAAGTCTTCACAGGGAAGATGCCTGAAGTCAGTCATTTCAGGATATTTGGGAGCTTAGCATATTGTAGTATACCCAAGGTAAAGAGGAAGAAGATGGATCAAACTACAGAGAAAGGATACCTAGTGGGATATAGCGAGAACACTAAGGCATACAAAATCTATCTTCCAAGGAGTAGGAAGGTAGTAGTTCAACGAGATGTGAAGTTCATGGAGGACAGGGCTTTAAGAAAATCTCGAGAAATGCCTTTCGAGGAGTAGTAAAAAAGAGGAACTGTTGGTCAAATCTCTTCAACCAATGGAAGTAAAGAATTCTTCCTTGGATCAAGAAGAATCATAGGAGGAGGAGGAGCTAACAGAAGCGCCTGCTGGCAGAGGAATAACAAGTAGGGAAATTCGTCAGATTCTACGAGATGCAGAGGATTTCATCGGTGCACCAAGGAACAATAAGAGGGAGTGAGAACAACCAGATAGATATCAGGCATTAGTAGCTCAGGACGGGGAGCCCGCTAGTTTTCAGGAGGTTGCTCAACATCAGGTTTGGTTGGATGCGATGGTAGAGTACAACTCTATAATGGTGAACGATGTCTAGAAGGGTAGTGCCAAGGCCTCAAGAGGAAGAAGCTGGATCAAATTGCAGAGAAAGGATATCTAGTGGGATATAGCGAGAATACTAAGGCATACAAAATCTATCTTCTGAGGAGTAGGAAGGTAGTAGTTCAACGAGATGTGAAGTTCATGGAGGACAGGGCTTTAAGAAAATCTCGAGAAATGCCTTCCGAGGAGCAGTCAAAAGAGGAACTGTTGGTCAAATCTCTTCAACCAATGGAAGTAAAGAATTCTTCCTCGGATTAAGAAGAATCACAGGAGGAGGAGGAGCTAACAGAAGTGCCTGCTGGCAGAGGAAGAACGAGTAGGGAAATTCATCAGATTCTACGAGATGCAGAGGATTTCATCGGTGCACCAAGGAACAATAAGAGGGAGCGAAAACAACCAAATAGATATCAGGTATTAGTAGCTCAGGACGGGGAGCCTGCCAGTTTTCAGGAGGTTGCTCAACATCAAGTTTGGTTGGATGCGATGGTAGAGGAGTACAACTCTATAATGGTGAACGATGTACAGGAGGGTAGTGCCAAGGCCTCAAGACAGATCAGTGGTAGGTTTGAGATGGATCTACAAAATTAAATACACTACAGATGGCAGTGTGGAAAAATACAAAGCCATGTTTGTGGCTAAGGGGTATGCTCATAAGGAAGGAATTGACTATGAAGAGACCTTCGCCCCAATAGCCAGGTATACATCTATTAGAACCATAATATCTCTTGCGACACAAATGGGATGGGAGATTCATCATATGGATGTCAAAACGACATTTCTGAACGGGGTGATAGAAGAAGAGATATACATTGAACAGCCAGAAGGCTTTGAGACACATGAGAAGAAGTCTCATGTATGTAGATTGAAGAAAGCCTTGTATGGGTTGAAACAAGCACCTAGAGCATGGTTTGGTCGAATTGATGGCTACTTGCAGAAGATGGGATTTGTCAAGAGTGACGCAGATCCAAATCTCTATTATCTGGTTGTAGAGAATGAGCCTCTAATCCTAGTATTATATGTGGATGATCTCTTCTTGACAGGATCATCTAGGCTCATCGGGGACTACAAGAAGAATCTAGCCACAGAATTTGACATGAAGGATTTGGGACAGATGCATTATTTTCCAGGGTTGGAAGTTTGGCAACAAAAGGGGGAGATCTTCCTTGGACAACGGAGATATGCTATAGAAATTCTAAAGAGATTCAGGATGGAGAATTGTAGACCCATGGCTACTCCAATGATCACCAACTGGAAGAAAATTGATGCATTAGAAGACAAGTGTGTTGATCCTACCTTATACAGGCAGCTCATAAGGTCCCTGATGTATTTGGTCAATACTAGGCCAGACATTTGTTACGCTATCAACGCCCTCAGTCAGTTCATGGTGGAGTCGAAGACGGCGCACTAGGCAACAGCCAAACATGTTCTCAGATATATACATGGAATAGTGGATTATGGACTCTTGTACACCAAGAGTAAGGATATCAGATTGAGTGGATTTACAGATGCAAATTGGGCTGGAAGTTCAGTAGATCGGAAAGATACTTCTGGGTATTGTTTTAACATTGGATCGGGAATGACCTCTTGGTGCAGTAGGAAACAAAAATCCATAGCTCTGAGCTTAGCTGAAGCAGAATATATGGCCGCAAGCACAACTTCGTGCGAGGCCATATGGCTTAGAAAACTGCTTGTGAACCTATTCAAAAGGAAGATGGAGGCGACCATGATCATGTGTGATAATTAGAGTTGCATTAAGCTCTCTAAGAATCTAGTGTTTCACGGTCAGTCAAAACATATATATAGCCGGTATCACTTTGTCAGAGAGTGTGTCCAACGAGGAGCTGTACAGTTGAGGTACACTCTTACAGGAGAGCAGGTGGCAGACATCCTCACCAAGGCCCTTAGAAGAACAAAGTTTGATTATTTCAGGGAAAAGATGGGGATGATAAAGAATCAATTTTAGTGGCAAAAATGGCGGTGATGTTGCAGTGCAGTAGCACGATGCAACATGATGAGAAGAGGTTGCAGTGCAGATGTAGTGTTGGGAAAAAGGACCAATAGCAGCGCAGATGCAGAGGGAGTTGCAGTGCAGATGCAGTGTTGGGAGAAAGGACCAGCAATAGCACGGATGCAGAGGGAGCTGCCGTACAGATGCAGTAGTGACAAAGGCAGAGCCATGGGAAGCAGTACAAGATGTAGCAGTGCAGAGGATGTTGGGCGGGGAGGCCTAGCATTAGCATAGGTATCGGTGCCGTATAATCAGAGTGATGCTCAGTGAAGAGTATTACTATAGCACAATCCTTGCTAAGAGGGAGTGTTGATTTGGGGTAGCATCAGATGTGCTCTAGCCATGAAAATTGGTGGAGAGGCTGAAGCACATGAGATCTCCAAGACCTAGAAATGGTTTGGGCAGATTCTAACCGGTTTGGAAGATATTAAAATAATTAATATTTTTAATGGAGTTCCTAACTCTAAACTTAGGAAAAATAAAATATTAATGGGTATTAATATAAAACTGGGTTAGAAAGTTGCAAAAGACATGGATCAAGCCAAATCTAATCTTAGCTGTTGATTAGAGATGTAATCTCAGCTGTTGAAGGACCAACAGGAATGGTGTAAGAAGAGGCTTGAGGGTCAGTTGGAGAACATACTGAGGGAGACCAGTCAGTTTGATTTCTGGAGCAGGGTTAGTTGAGAAATTCGAACTAGTGGTCTGGAGAGCAGCAAGAGGTAGCAGGTACGGAACAGAGACTTAGGAACATCACCAGAGGACCAGTGCAGAGGCTAGAGAGGCAGAGGTAGAGCCTCTCAGGTAAACATAGAGGCAACAGAACTGCGCAGTCACTGGAGAGCCTGTGTGGGTGACGTAGAGAGGCCCTGTGCTGACGCGGAGGGTCTGGGAGCTGCGAAGAGGCCAGCAAGCCTAACGCTGAGACCGGGAGAAGTGTTGGAGATTTTTTTTCTTTGTTGGGTAAGCCAGTTTGGCACCACCCATTTGTACTAAAGAATTGTTGAATAATAAAATCCTCCTCTGCTGCACCGATTTTCCCGCATTGGGTTTTTCCGGGGACAATTGTCCAAAATATCTGTATTGATGTGTCTGATTCTTGTGCATGTATTTGTTTCTGTACTATGGTGTGATATCTATAGCAAAATCTATTTTAATATTTACTGAAGGGTTTTCGTAAAGAACTTATTGGGAAATAAGTAGGTAAAATAAATCAGTTGTTGCAGTAATAGAATTTTCACAAGAAAGTTGCGCCCGCGAAGATCGAAGAGAAGTTTGCCATGACACCCGAGATACCTCTAGGAGGGAGGTGGGTTGATTTATAACTATAGTTCGAAAGAGCTACAGATGGGCAGGATCCTTGTGTAGTCCACCTATCGGATCAATACCTTGCTACAGGAGCCCAGTTTTGCAGTAGTAGGATGGACTAGTGTTAGATGGTGTCGAGGAGTGTCGGGAAGATAGTTGCAATGGCTAAGAGCGCCAGAGACTGAACAACACAGAGCAGAGTCGGCAGTAGTGTAGATGGCACAAAGTAGAGGACAACAACAACGCAGTGTATTCAAAGGGTCAATGCAGAGACTAGTAGCAGTCAGGCTCCAACATTCACGTGGTATCATACTGAGCACGGTTAGTTAAGTAATTTTGGATGTTTTTCTGTTGTTGATGGAGTAGCAGCAACAGTTTGCAGTGCAGTAGTAGTTGGCAGTGGCAGTGCTAGCAGTAGGACAGATGCAACACTTGAGAGGGAGCTGTAGTACGGATGTAGTGTTGACAGTGGCAGTGTCAGCAGTAGTACAGTTGCAGCAACAACGTAGTAGTTGGTGGACAACATGTCAGACATCAACAACGCAGAGGACGATGCTTCAGAGTTAGAGCAATATGCAGCAGCGTGTATTGCTAGAGCACATTCCTCGCTAAGAGGGAGTGTTGATTTGGGGTAGCATCGAATGTGCTTTAGGCCTCAAATTTTGCAGGGAGGCTTGGGCACATGTATTCCAAAGAACCCACAAAGCGTTTTGAGAAATTCCAACTAGAGAATTTTATTAAAGTAATTAATATTTTTTAATGGGACCCTAAGTCTAAACTTAGGAAATTAAAAATATTAATGGGTATTAATCTAATTGTGGGTGTAACTTCTAGAAGAAGACAAGGATCAAGCTAAAATGCTTTGAGCCTTTGATTAGGAGTTGATCTAGGTCGTTGGTTGTCCAATAGAAAGATATAAGAAGGGGCTTGAGGGTCATTTGGAAGACACACCGAGAGATCAAGAGATCGAATTTATGAAGTGAGAAGTTCTCAGGAGAAAATTTTGATCGATTAGATTTCTTGTAGAGAGGGGCGGTGAGTATTCGGAAGAAGGAAGTTTTCTTGTTTTGCAGAGTACGAGGCAGAGAGAGGGCAAAAACGATGTCCAGAGAGAGGCAGATGCTGGTCCACGCAGAGCTGACGCAGTGGCAACGCAGGCCTTAGAGGGAGATCGAATTCTTGTTGAGGAGATTGAGTTTTAGTAGCCAGGAGTCGGGGTGTGAGATTGGGAGTCAGAGATTTTGATTTTCCAGTGAGTAGAGGGTCTAGAGAAGGAGCAACGCGATACCTAGCAGGGGTGACACAGGAACTATGTAGGAGTGACACAGTTCTACGCAGAGGCTACCCAGAGGCTCCAGTTCAGCATGATCAAACTCAGGTTCTCCCAGTGACAGAGTGAAGTCATTTCACCATTCATTTTGTCCAGTTTCTCTCTATATCAGATTGCTAGTTGAGAATCCAAGAAATTACTCAGATTTTCTCCTGCATAATAATAAAATTGTCAGATCTACTACACCTGTTTTCCAGCATTGGCATTTTTTGGGGACATTTGTCCAAAAGTAACGGTGTCATTTGTATTTTATTTTCTTTCTTGCTTAATCTCTTGTTTCCACATAATATTTAATTAAGTGAAGGCTGCAGTGTATGTATTTCGATATTTGCCGTAGGAAATTGCAAGAAATTTGTTTGAAGGAATTTAACAAATAGGAGAAATATCATTAGTTGTTGCAATAGGAATTCCAGTGTAGGAATTTTCACAGGAGGGAAACATGTGGCAAGACACCTGTGTAGCTGATTATGCAAGTTGATTAATCAAGAGAAGACAAAAGGGACACCAGTTTGCGACCATAACTTATTACTTGATAACATTGAAGACTCCTTACCCTTAGCCATAAGGAGGTGGATAGAAGAGCATCCTCAAAGAAAACATGTAGTAAGCAACAACAAAAGTGTCTTGACATTGCCATATCGTCAAGCAGTCCATGTTAGCAGTTTCATTTCATGTCATGTCATGAGTTGTCATATGCTACATCATCATTGTGAGTTATGTAATTATCTATTCAAAATGTATTGTAAAGTGGAAGTCCAAAGGACACATTTAGAATATGAAGAGTCATGTAAAGTCGAAAAGTCATTTGAAGTCAAAGAGTCATGAGGGTAGTCAAAGAGTCATAAGGAAGGTCAATTATCACCTCATTGGTAATATATACCCCCTCATTGTATGAACAAAAGACTTTTCACCTTGGCTCCTCCCACAAAACATTAGAGAGACAAGCTAGTTCTTTTGGGGAGCAAGGAGTGGCTCCAACGCTCCACTATTGGAGCTAGTGGTGTTCATTGTATATATGTGTATTGGAACTTTTACTTATAAGAAGCCTCATGGCTAACTCGTTCTTCATGCATGGATTATGAATATTTGCAAGACTATTCTATGGATGGTTGTAATTCATGTTTGCTTTTATCTGTGCTAGAGTAGTTGAACTATTTCGGTTATTTTAGTACTTATCATATTGAGAATGCGCTGTAATGGTTACTATTGTTGGTCACATCCTTGTGGACTATTCCACTGGATGTTAGACAAATCTCTCTTGTTGATTGGTTGTATTGACCATCGCAGCTTTAAGGGCTACTCCACTGGATGTCAGATGGATCCTTCTTGGTTATGTGTGTCTCTACTAGGGTGGTACTGTTATCTCTTTCTTAGAGGCTCACTTTCTTTTCTCCCTCCGCAGTAGAAGAACCTTGACACACTTACAATCGAACACTCACCAAGCACACTCACTTTCTTTTCAAAGGAACATTTGCCTTCCTCTCTCTTGTTGATAATTAGAGCCAAGGAAAATCTTTAAGAAATCGGCAACTAGCCCATATTCTAGATGGGGCTCCTATCCCAAATGGTGCGAAGTCTAATTGGGACCACATATCGGGGAGACCACTTGAATCAGATCACCTAAGATAACTCGTACCAATTGAATGCTCTTATTACCGACAAATGAAATAATAGTTAAACATATATTCAACTCAATATAGAAGATAAACACATAACTAACACATTCCACAGATCAACAGATAGAAGAACACCATGAACTAAACCCCAAAGGCTTTCTATTATGAGCGAAATGTTTCCAACAGAGCAACAACTCAGTACATGTGTTACAAAATCACCTCATCCAAAGATGAGAAATAAAGACTAAATGGCTTTCTTATATAGAGAAAGCTCCTCCAAGTGGAAAATAACGGCAAGTTGGTTTGATCCTCGTCAAAATAATGTCGGCCGTTGAAAGTAACTTGATCTTCTTTTAATCTCCATTGTCAAATTTTTATTTTTGAGGAAAAAATTGAATATCTTAAAAACCTGTCTATTAATTCAAAAATTAATATTTTGGATTAGTTTCCTCAAAAAATTGACTTTGACTAAACCACCAAGGTCCAAGGTATCAAATTTTCTTAAAATATCTATTTTTCCCTTGATGGAGGACCTCAAACAATTGACTTCTTTTTGACCCACAAATTTTTTAATTATTTTCCACTTGGAGAGAAATTAATTTCTCTATAATTATTTTTTTGGTTCAAAATTAATTAATTTTCTGGCTTAGGATTTTTATTTGATTAGCCTGAAAATTGATTAATTGACTCTAGAGGGAATTAGTAATTTTTCCACCCTTAAATATTTAGCCATGGTTTCTAATTGCGAGGAACCATGCACTAAAATATTTTTACATCAAAATAATTACAATATCAACCCTTAGAAGGGGAAAACACCTTCAGACATAAACCCTCAAGATATTACTCAATTCTGCGACACAATATGATCTAGTATGAAACCAAGTGTGCTTATAATAAAATAATTTAGCCATGGTGTTCTGATTACAAGGGACCATGCACTAGAATTATTCCTTAACACCTTTACATCAGACTCAATAAACACTAGGACTCACATAAGACCTTTTCAACGAATTCCACCCTTGCTTTGGGGTTTAAGCTAGAAGTAAAACTTTGCCGATTATGCGTGTTTATAAACACACATAATTTGAGGAGGTTAAAAAACTTTCTAGGATGAAATCCTTTGCCAAATTCAAAGGCTTACCTAGGTATTGTTACATAATTAAATGGTCATACTAGCATCATTTACAATAAATTGTAGAAATTGGGTTTACAATGATGAAATCATGTTGATTGATGACTTTTGATCTTTGAAAAATTTTCTCCACTTCCTTGTACATTGCTTTCTTGGAATGTTGACAAATTGTGGTCAACAAGTCCACTTGGGCTTCTTTGTTGTCCCAAACCTTACATCATTCATTATTTCACAAAGGCCATCTATAAACCCTTTTCCCTTAGGAATGTTAGGTCTAGGGTATTCCCTATCAAGCAATATTTCTAATCCCTAGGTTTAGGTTGTTGATTTGTGGTAGCATTGGATGTGCTCTAGCCATGAAATTTGGTGGAGAGGCTAAGGCACATGATATCACCAAGACCCAAAAATCGTTTTGAGAAATTCCATCCAGATGAGGAGTTATTAAAATAATTAATATTTTTAATGAGTTCCTAAGTCTAAACTTAGGAAAAAAAATATTAATGGGTATTAATAAAGATAAGGATGAGAAGCTTCTAAGAGACGAGGATCAAGTCTGTTTTAATCTTAGCCATTGATTAGAGTTAATCTTGGCCGTTGATTATTCAACAGGAAAAGTATAAGAGAAGACTTGAGGGTCATTTGGAGACACACTAGCAGATACCTAAGTTGCAGGAAACACTGGTAGGGGAGGAGTTTCTGTATGGAAACGGAAACAAAACGCAGAAACATGTATGGTACGGCCCGGAAACGCGTTTCTGGCTATACTAGCACGTTTCTCGAGGTGGAAACGTGGCTAATATGGCTGGAAACGTGTTTCTGGGCCGTACGACGCCGTTTCCACATGCAACTTGATTTTTGTTTAATTTTTTTAATTAATTTGTCTTCTAATTTTTAATTAAGTTTTTCTAATGCCTTCTAGTTGCTTCTAGATGCTTGCCTAAAGTTATAAAAGTGAACTTTTTCCCTAGTGTTGATATGTAGTTCATCAGGAAGTTTGAGGCATATGCAGTTCACGGTAATGTTAAATTCTTAAAGTAAAAGTGATATTTTCCTTTATTTTTCATTTTCATCCTTTTACTTAAATTTTTAACATTACCATGAAATGGCTCAGGATGTTTGAGAGTTGTTTTGCCCTCATTGGATTTCATATGGAGAAAGTAGAATTTTAGATCTCACTCAAAATCCAACAGACTTATCTGTTTTTTAGGATTTCAAGATTGGGGGGATTGCAATGTTTCCATTGGATTTTATCATGTACTAGGGTAGGAACTTGTATTTAATAAGAGAACCAAGCCCTCTATGTAGGAGACTCCCAATAATCAGTTTTGTAGGGTAGTAGGGTATGAAACTTGGTATTTAATCAAGAGCCTAAGGTATTCGACTATGTAGAGGAGACTCCAATCAAGCACAAGACAGATTAGAAATTTTTTCTTGCTTATTTTGATATTCTATTTCATTATGGATCATTCATGGTATGTGATGTAAATTTGAGACTTATAGTTTATGCATTGAAATTGACAATTTATCTAAGTATTAAATTAGAAGTATCATATATGCTTTATTGCACATATTTCTTCAATGTCCTAATATATATATATATATATATATATATTCGTGTTTCCCCATTTCCAAAATTTGGGGGGGTCACGTTTCATACCTGTGCCCGTTTCAGAAACTCATACTCATTTCCCCGTTTCGTGCAACCTTGGCAGATACTCAACATCCCAAGGAAATCAATTCTCAGAGAGAGAGAGATCGATTTCAGAGGGAGAGTTGCAGGTTGGAGGAAGAGGGGGTGATTAGTAGTAGTAAAGGAGATCAGAAGAAGTGACACAGGGACTATCAGAGTCAGTGTAGAGGGAGACGCAGGATGATGCAGAGAAGGACAGACCAACGCAAAGCCACGTAGAATGATGCAGGGTTGACGCAGTAGGGAAAGGAAGTCCTCCAGGGTGTCAGAAATTCTTGGAGAGAAGTCTTAGGTGTTTTCTCCCAGTTTCTATGCAAATCTTTTTTGTAAAAGCGATTGTCGCTGAAGATTAATAAAATCCTCATCTACTGCAACGGTTTTACTATATTGGGCTTTTTCGGGGACAATTGTCCAAAAATAACTGTGTTGATGTGCTTGTGCATATATTTGATCCTGTATAATGGTGTGATATCTACAGTAGAATTTATTTTAATATTTACTGAAGGGATTTCATAAATAGCTTATTGAGAAATAAGTAGGTAAAATAAATCAGTTGCTGCGTTAATAGAATTTCTGTTTAGAAATTTTGACATGGTATCAGAGCAAGATTCAGAGACCGGAAGGGAAAATCAATTATGGGTCAGGAGCGTGGTGCAAAGGCATCCATGTCAGGAGACTTGTGCAGATTTTCAGAAGAATGCACAAGAGATAGAAATTACGATTTCTCTATGTTGGCTTCTAGATTGGAAGAAGTTGCTTGTGTAGCAAGCTCTGCCTCCTTGGGGGTTTGGTATATAGATAGCAGAGCTTCTTGGCATATGACAGGAATCGGGGAATGTTTGTCAGATTATCAGGAAGAAAGGATGAATTTTCAGATCACCATGGGGAATAAGGCAAAGTGTACTCCAGTAGGGAAAGGTACTATAGTTTTTCAAACAGAAACAGGAGAGCGGTTCTGAGCTACCAATGTGCTACATGTTCCAGGACTGGGGATGAACTTACTTTCTGTATCTCAACTTCAAAGCAAGGGCTAGGAAGTTTTCTTCATTAAGGAGAAAGTATACGTCAAACACCCAAGTTGGAAAAAGAAGGTCCAAATCGGAATCAGAAGTAACATGTTGTACAGGTTGCAGCTAGAATCACTAATGGAACTGATAGATAGTAATGAAGACAAGGATTTGAATGAACTATGGCACAGAAGGATGAGACATTTGCACCATGGGCTCTGAGAATTATCAGAAAAACTGTAATGGGAGTTCCATATCTTAGTACTGAACGAGATGATGTATGCAGAGGGTGTGCTCTGGGCAAATATGCCAAAGCAACGTTTCCTAGAAGTAACATTAGCGCCAAGAGTGTACTAGTATTTATACACTTAGACATCTGTGGACCGATGTCCAAAAAATCTCTTAGTGGTGCTGAATAATTAGTCACCTTCATCGATGACCATTTCAAGAAGACTTCGATTTATTTTATGAAAACCAAGGATGGAAGTTTTTTGTCGATTCAAAGAGTTCAAGGCTCTAGTGGAGAATTTGACAGGAAAGAAAAAAGTGTTCCGCTTAGACAATGGTGGAAAGCATGTCGACAAGGACTTCACCGATTTTTGCGCTAAGGAGCATCAAAAGAGAGTGGATAGCTCCCTACAATTTGGAGCATAATGTAGTAGTAGAAAGAAAGAACAAGACTATTGTGGAAGCAACTAGGGCAATGATGTATGATCAGGATATGCCAAAATTCCTATGGGCAGAAGCATGCAACATGATAGTCTATGTCTAGAATAGAACTCCTCATAGGGCATTGGGAAGGATTACTCCAGAGCAAGTCTTCACTAGGAAGACACTTGAAGTTAGTCATTTCAGGATATTTGGCAGTTTAGCATATTGCCATATACCCGAGGAGAAGAGAAAGAAGTTAGATCAAACTGCAAAGAAAGGATATCTTGTGGGATATAGCGAGAATGTTAAGGCACATAGAATCTATCTTCCAGGGAGCAGGAAGGTAGTAGTTCAGCGAGATGTAAAGTTCATGGAGGATAGGGACTTTAGGAAATCTCAAGAAATGCTTTCCAAGGAGATGTCAAAAAATGAGCCATTGGTCAAACCACTTAAACCAGCAGAAGCCAGTACCATAGATTCTCCTTTAGAACAGGAGGAGTCATAGGGAGAGGAAGAGCTAATAGATGCACCTACTACCAGAGGAAGAACAAACCGGGAACTCCGACAGATTCTACAGGATGCAGAAGATTTCGTTGGTGCACCCAGGAATAGTAAAGGGGACGAAGACAACCAGACAGATATCAGGTCTTAGTAGCTCAGGTTGGGGAACCTTCCAGTTTTCAGGAGGCCGTTTAGCATCAAGTTTGGATGGATGCGATGGTGGAGGAATACAACTCTATAATGGTGAATGATATCTGGGAAATAGTGCCTAGGCCTTAGGACAGATCAATAGTAGGTTCGAGATGGATCTACAAGATCAAATACGTTGCAGATGGTAGTGTGGAAAAATACAAAGCCAGGTTTGTGGCTAAGGGGTATGCTCAAAAGGAAGGAATAGACTATGAAGAGGCCTTCACCCCGGTAGCTAGGTATACATCTATTAGAACTGTGATATCTCTTGCAGCACAAATGGGATGGGAGATTCATCAGATGGATGTCAAGATGATATTCTTGAATGGGGTCATAGAAGAGGAAGTATACATTGAATAGCCAGAAGGCTTTGAGACACATGAGAAGAAATCTCATGTATGCAGATTGAAGAAAGCTTTGTATGGGCTCAAACAGGCGCCTAGAGTTTGGTATGGTCGAATTAATGGCTACTTCCAAAAGATGGGGTTGGTCAAGAGTGATGCAAATCCCAATCTATACTATTTGGTTGTAAAGAATGAGCCTTTAGTCCTAGTATTATATGTGGATGATCTCTTCCTGATGGGATCATCCAGGCTGATCGAGGACTGCAAGAAGAATCTAGCCACAGAATTCGACATGAAGGATTTGGGGCAGATGCATTATTTCTTGGGGTTGGAAGTTTGGCAGCAGAAGGGTGAGATCTTCCTTGGACAAGGGAGATATGCTATAGAAATCCTGAAGAGATTCAAGATGCAGGACTGTAGGCCTATAGCTACTCCAATGATCATCGACTCGAAGAAAATTGGTGCATCAGAAGACAAAGATGTTGATCTCACTTTATACAGGCAGCTCATAGGGTCCCTAATGTATCTGGTCAATACCAGGCCAGGCATTTGTTACGTTGTCAACACCCTCAATCAGTTCATGGTGGAACTTAAGAGGGCACATTGGGAAACAACCAAACATGTTCTTAGGTATATACAGGTAACAGTTGAGTATGGACTATTGTACACCACAAGTAATGACATCAAACTGAGTGGGTTTACTGATGCAGATTGGGTTGGAAATTTAGTAGATCGGAAAAGTACCACTGGGTGTTGTTTCAACATTGGATCGGGGATGACCTCGTGGTGTAGTAGGAAACAAAAATCTGTAGCTCTGAGCTCAGCTGAAGCAGAATATATGGCCACTAGCACAACTTCATGCAAAGCCATATGGCTTAGAAAATTACTTGTGAACCTGTTCAGTAGAAGGATGGATGCGACCAAGATCATGTGTGATAATCAGAGTTGCATCAAGCTCTTTGAGAATCCAGTATTTCATGATCGGTCGAAGCACATTGATATTCGGTGTCACTTTGTCAGACACTGTGTCTAACAAGGAGCAGTACAGTTGAACTTGTTAAGTTATGGTATGTTCTATGCTTATAACAGTTTACTTGTTTTTTTTATTATATTCCACAGATTAGCAATCACATGTACATAAAGTAAAGTGCAGATAGAACATTAAACGATCGACAAAAAACAAGCCAAGACAAGAGACACAAGATGTGGCGGCTAGCTAGGGACAAACCCCACAATGTGTGGGGAAACCCTTTGATCAAATCTTCTTTTATCTTCAATAATTCAGCAGAGAGAAATAGTACAATAAATCTGATTTATATCAACAGTGGCAAACCCTAGATCAACAACATCAACATCAGTGGATTTATCATCAAAATAGGGAAAACGATATCTCACAAACTGACCATCGGATTAGCTTGATTCCACCACCAAAAGTTGCAGCTTCCAGAGGAGGTTAAGATGAACCTACAACACAGTTCAGATGAGGAGATTTTCTGGTCCACGCAGGTCAAACTTCACTTCTGCAGTTGCAGCTTCAGTTTCAACAGCTTCCTTCAAACTAGGGTAGTTGATATCTTCCCAACCGTCCGTTGGATTGGCTTGATTCCACCACCAAAAGTTGCGGCGTTCAGAGGAGGTTCAGATGAACCTACAGTGTAGTTCAGATGAACCTACAATGTAGTTCAAATGAGAAGATCTTCTAGTCCACGCAAGTCAAACTCTACTTCTGCAATTGTAGCTTCAGTTTCGGCAACTTCCTTCAAACTAGGGTAGTTGATATCTTGCAAACCATTAGTCGGATTGACTTGATCCCACCACCAAAAGTTGAGGCTTTCAGAGGAGGTTCATATGAACCTACAGTGCAGTTCAGATGAGGAGATCTTCTGGTCCACACAAGTCAAACTCTACTTTTGCAGTTGCAGCATCAGTTTCAACAACTTCCTGCTTCACATGTGTGAGGGAGAGACCCTTTTCTGCGCAGTAGAGAAGAGATTCTTTTCTGTGCAGTAGAGAGAGAGAGAGATGTGATGAGATGAGTGAGTGCAAATGAGGAAAATTCCTCTTGTATTTATACACAACTG
>APFE031652211.1:44241-55279 GCA_000404065.3 Pinus taeda
ATCAATCCAGGCCTCACAGGAGAACACATCAATCTTGCTACAATCGCCATGGAGAACACATCAATCGAGGCCTCATAAGAACACATCAATCCTGCTACAATTTCCATGGAGAACACATCAATCCAGGCCTCACAGGAGAACACATCAATCTTGCTACAATCGCCATGGAGAACACATCAATCGAGGCCTCATAGGAGAACACATCAATCCTGTTGCAATCGCCATGGAGAACACATAAATCCAGGCCTCATAGGAGAACTAATCATCTTGCTACACAGGAGAGCGAATCATCCTGTTCCACAAGAGAGCGAATCATCTTGTCCCACAAGAGAGCGAATCATCTTGTTCGAGTGCGCACCACCAGGGGAGGGTGAGTCACTCTGTGGTCGTATGTTGCTCTAGTAAGAACCACAAGCCCTCAGAGCTCCCAGAGCTCAATGTATGCAACATGCAGGACCCTTGTACAAGGTTTTCTTGACGACTCCAAGTTGTTTAGGAAAATCACAGATTAGATCTTTCCTCGGGGCTTTGACAAGGTGTATCGACCTGTACATCATCTTAATGCAATGGAGCCTCCTTGCTTATCGACTTACCATATCCTAGATGATGTCTATTTGCTGGAGTAGTCGACGAATAAGGGATTCCTCAATAATCGAATCCCATCTCTGGTTGTTTCAGAGAATCACAGTGGTATCCAATGTAAATCCACACAGCTCACTGAAGAGCTTCCACAACTAGATTGCCTCACAGGAGGCCATGGTAGCAGCAATATATTCTGCTTTGACAGTGCTCAAAGCCACCAACCTCTGCTTCCTGCTCATCCAGGATATCAAAGCAGATCCCAAGGTGAAACAACACCCGGAAGTGCTCTTACGGTCTACCACATTGCCTGCCCAATCAACATCAGTATATCCAAGGAGTCTCACATCTCCGGCAGTGTATCTTAACCCATTAGTAATTGTGCCACAAAGATATCTCAGAAGATTCTCGGCGTCAATCCAGTGAGGCTCAACCAAATATGAGCTCACAATGCTAACTGTAAAACCTATGTTCGGACGGAGGTTCACTAGGACATCAATGCGAATGATTTTATGAAACTCAAAGGCATTTCCCAAATCTAGTCCGACATCACTACCATATAACTTCTAAAAGTTAAGATCCTCGACGTAGTCACAGGCTTGTAGTCCACCATACCAAATCTTTTCAGAATCTTCACCACATATTTTCCTTGAGATAGGAAAATTTCCCTTGGCTTCTGCCACACTTCAAGTCCTTGTTTATTTATTTCAAATTCAGAAGCCAACTCCCTCTTACATTTGTGAATGAGAAGGTATGCACTTGTTAGAAAGAGGCCATCCACATACAACACCAGTATGAGAGGCTTGTCATCTTCAACCTTAAAGTAAAGGTTAGGATCGACTTCACTCCTAGTGAATCCCAGCTTCATCAAGTAGCTATCGATCCTCTCATACCATGCTCGGGGTGCTTGCTTCAACCCATAGAGAACCTTCTTCAACCTGCGTATATGAGATTTTCAATCATAAATCTCAAATCCTTCGGGTTGCTCCACGTAGACCTCTTCTTTGATCGCACCGTGGAAGAACGTGGTCTTGACATCCATCTGATGTAGGTTCCATCCTTGTGAAGCCACAAGGGCTATGATCAAGCGGATGGTCGTATATCTGGCAACAGGTGCAAATATCACATCATAGTCTATACCTTCCTTCTGGGAGAAACCACGAGCAACAAAACGAGCCTTATACTATTCCGTACTTCCATCTGTTGCAGTTTTATCTTGTAAAGCCATTTTGAAGTAACAATTGTCTTGTCCTGGGGTCTGGGAACTACTTCCTAGACATCATTCTCCATAATGGTTGTAGCATCCTTCCATACTTGATGCTTGATGGAATCTGAGAATGATGAAGGCTCATTTTGTATGATTGTGCTCATGATGGTTAGGTATCCCTGATACCTGTTGGGTTTCTTACTTTCACGGAAGGTTCCTCAGGGTGCAACATGTATTTCAGCATCATCAAGTATCCCCCTAAGCCATGAAGGCCTCTTCCTGGAAAAGGAACGCTCAGGTGGATAAATAGGATCCATCGGTTCTTCCACATCAGTTATTATCACATCATCTACCCATAGAGATAGCTTCCACAATTGTATGGTGCCATACCATTATGCTCTGGAGTAGTCTTCCTCTTAATGTCAACCTTAGGTATGCCTGAGTGAACCAATTGTAATATATCAAAGGTCTTGCTTAGGCTTGAGGGGAATGGTCCCCTTTTGAGCTTTCCTTTGGCACATCCCGAACATACACCTTCTTTTTCTACTCGAAATTCAGGCATCCCTATTACCATATGTCTTACATTAGGTAGATCTTTGTAATGAAGGTGGGCAAACCTCCCATGCCAAAGTTCAGACTGAAGAGTTGTGTCACAAGACATGACACCTAGCGGACTTCCATCGACCTGATATAAAGAATCAACTCGAAACCCAAGAGTAAAGGCATATTTAATATTATTTTTCCATATACGTACCTTGCCATCACTAAAGGTTACCTTGAAGCCTTTGTCTTCCATTTTCGAGATGGACACCAGGTTTTTTCGGAGGTCAGGTGCATTTAATACATCCTGGAATTTCTAGCCTTCTTGAATGGTTGTCCTCTTCCTTGATTTCCAGCATTCCTTTTACTTTTGCTACTGAATTTTCCATCCCTTCGATTACCATGAGAGGTATTTTGATCATCATCATGGTGAGAGTCCTTTCTATCAGGGCATTCCCTTGCATAGTGACCTGCTTTATTGCAAATGTAACATCGTCCTTTTCTTCCACCCTTAGGTTCAACCTTTCCTTTTGATTTAGTCCTGGAATTATTTATTTTCTTAGCATGAGAAGAAAAGGCAACAGGAGGACCTTTAGGCATGGCATTTCTTGCTCTTCTACCCTTGCTTCTTCTTGAATGCATCTAGCCATTAATTCCTTGAAATTAGGATTACACGATTGTTCAGAAGAGTAGTCCTGAACATGTACCATTCGGATGGTAATCCTCCAAGAGTCGTGAGTGCCATTTCCCTATCAGTAATAGTCTCCCTAATAGATAGGAGATTGTTCTTGATCTCGGTGATTCTTAAGAAGTATGCTTGCATACTCTCATCTTTACCCTCCTTGATCTCCCTCAGCTTATTTCTAAGAAACAAAACTTGATTTGCATCATTAACTTTAAATAAACTCACTAGTCTATCATAGATTTCCTTGGAGGTGTTCAAGTCAGAGATATAGGCCACCAAGTGCTTGTCGATAGAGTCCCAGATGATCTTCTTTGTTTTGACTTTTCTTGTTTTCCATTTGTACCTGGCAGCAGTGGATGCATTTGATGGAGGCTGAACAATATTGCCTCTTACATGGTCCAGCGCTCCTTGATCTTCTAGGGTTAGATCGATAGACATCTTCCATCCATGATAGTCAGCTTTCTCACGGAGCTTGTCTTTGGCAGGAAAGAGTGTTGAGGACCCCATAGTTTTTTTAGGATAGCCTTGCCAATCTTCTCTTCGGTGATTGCTCTTGCTCTTGCTCGAGCTTTGTTTTCACCTCAACTTTGATACCATGTTAACTTATGGTATGGTCTATGCTTATAATAGTTTACTTCTTTTTCTTATTATAGTCCACAAATTAGCAATCACATGTACATAAAGTAAAGTGCAGATAGAACATTAAATGATCGATAGAAAACAAGCCAAGACAAGAGACACAAGATGTGGCCGCTAGCCATGGACAAACCCCACAATGTGTGGGGAAACCCTTTGAACAAATCTTCTTTTATCTTCAATAATTTAGCAGAGAGAAATAGTACAATAAATCTGATTTATATCAATAGTAGCAAACCCTAGATCAGCAGCATCAGCATTAGCGACTTCATCATCAAACTAGGGAAAACGATATCTCATAAACTGACCATCGGATCAACTTGATTCCACCACCAAAAGTTGCAGCTTCCAGAGGAGGTTCAGATGAACCTACAACACAATTCAGATGAGGAGATATTCTGGTCCACGCAGGTCAAACTTCACTTATGCAGTTGCAGCTTTAGTTTCAGCAGCTTCCTTCAAACTAGGGTAGTCAATATCTTGCAAACCGTCCGTCGGATTGACTTGATTCCACCACCAAAAGTTGCGGCTTTTAGAGGAAGTTCATATGAACCTACAGTGCAGTTCAGATGAGAAGATCTTCTAGTCCATGTAAGTCAAACTCTACTTCTGCAGTTGCAGCTTCAGTTTCAACAACTTCCTTCAAACTAAGGCAGTCGATATCTTGCAAATCGTCTGTCGGATTGACGTGATTCCACCACCAAAAGTTGCGGCTTTCAGAGGAAGTTCAGATGAACCTATAGTGCAGTTCAGATGAGGAGATCTTCTGGTCCACGCAAGTCAAACTCTACTTCTGCAGTTGTAGCTTCAGTTTAAGCAATTTCCGACTTCACATGTGTGAGGGAGAGACCCTTTCTGCGCAGTAGAGAGAGAGAGATGTGATGAGATGAGTGAGTGCAAATGAGGAAAAGTCCTCTTGTATTTATACACAACTAATGATGTTTGAATAGATGCGACTGTTGGGCTTCTGAGCCTACATGAGTTGTGGGTCGGCTTGATAATAATTCCATAATCAAAATAAATTCATATCTCCATGAATACTTATCGGAATCGGATGATATTTATATCGATCTTACACCTCTTGACGAGAGGAATCTAATAAAAATATTATCAGCCATGAATAAGATGACCCACATGAAGTTTGGCCCTAGTTGCCAATTTTAACAGAACTACACTCCTACAAGAGAACAGGTGGTGGACATCCTCACCAAGGCCCTAGGAAGAACAAAGCTCGTTTATTTCAGGGAGAAGATGGGGATGGTAAAGAATCCATTTCGGTAGTAGAAATGGATAGGTATAAGGTGATGCAGTGCAACAGTTAGCAGTGACAGTGCTATGGGTAGCATGATGCAACATATTGAGAGGGAGCTGCAGTATAGATGTAGCAGTGGCAGTGTTAGACTGTAGAGCCATGGGCAGCAGTACAGGAGGCAGCAGTGCAGTGGATGTTGGGTAGTAGGCCAAGCATCAACACAGGGACCGGCGCGGAAGGATCAGTGTGATGTTCAGTGGTGGAAAATTACTAGAGCACTTTCCTCGGTAAGAGGGAGTGTTGATTTTTGGTAGCATCAAATTTGCTCTAGCCATGAAATTTGGTGGAGAGGCTAAGGCACATGAGATCTCCAAGACCCAGAAATCATTTTGAGAAATTCCATCCGGATGAGGAGTTATTAAAATAATTAATATTTTTAATGAGTTCGTAGTCTAAACTTAGGAAAATAAAAATATTAATGGGTATTAGTAAAGATAAGGATGAGAAGCTTCTAACAGACGAGGATCAAGTCTTTTTTAATCTTAGCCGTTGATTAGAGACTTAATCTCGGCCGTTGATTCATCAACAGGAGAAGTATAAGAGAAGACTTGAGGGTCATTTGGAGACACATTAGCAGATACTCAACATCCCAAGGAAAATCGATTCTCAGAGAGAGAGATTGATTTCAGAGGGAGAGTTGTAGGGTGGAGGAAGAGGGGGTGATTAGCAGCAGTAAGGGAGCTCAGAAGAAGTGATGCAGAGACTATTAGAGTCAGTGTAGAGGGAGACGCATATCATAGAGATGTAGGGTGACGCAGAGAAGGACAGACCAACGCAGAGCCACGCAAAATGATGCAGGGATGATGCAGTAGGGAAAGGAAGTCCTCTAAGGTGTCAGAAAGTCTTGGAGAAAAGCCTCAGGTGTTTTCACCCAGTGTCTATGCAAATTTTTCTGTAAAAGCGATTTTTGCTGAAGATTAATAAAACCCTCCTCTCCTGCAACGTTTTTCCCGCATTGGGTTTTTCCGGGGACAATTGTCCACAAATAACTGTGTTGATGTGTTGGTGCATATATTTGTTTTTGTATAATGGCGTGATAACTGCAGTAAAATTTATTTTAATATTTACTGAAGGGATTTCATAAATAACTTATTGAGAAATAAGTAGGTAAAATAAATCAGTTGTTGCAGTAATAGAATTTATGTTTAGAAATTTTCACATAGGTCTCCTTTGAGCCTTTCTTGGAGAGCCCCACACCTTGCTTCCGAAGCAAGCAAGTCCATAATTTGAGTCTCTCCTGTGAACCGGCTCTTGAAATCACTATCTATTCCATCATTGACTTACTATTCATAGTGATTTCCCTCATAATGAGACTTCTCCAATTGGTGAAAGTCCGTAAAGAGTAGGGAGTTTTCGCTGAGGTGACAGTGGGCTGTTTCTCCATTGTTTCCACTTGGCCTAGTAGTCGCTCTATAGGAACCCCTCTCTAGTACCCTACTAGATTGAGTGGTAACATTTTTGGCACCATTGTCAAGGAGGAAGAAGGACTGACTCCCTTGTAAATCATTAAGGAATTGATTCATTGACGACATTTCAAACATTCCTCTTGCGATTCCATTCATTGTTTAGTCCTTTAGTTTTCTTGGAGGCGACAACATTCCTCCTTTAACAAGGGTTACTGCAAGAAGAGGAGAAGGAACTCAATGACCTGTTAGAACTAGTCTTCTCCAAGAATTTGAAGAGGTTGGGAATTCAACTCCTAAGATGGCAACCACATCAAATGCCAACCAAA
This sequence comes from Pinus taeda, assembly GCA_000404065.3. NCBI lineage: Eukaryota > Viridiplantae > Streptophyta > Pinopsida > Pinales > Pinaceae > Pinus > Pinus taeda. The sequence continues at coordinate 50,933 of APFE031652211.1, forward strand.
ATAAAAACCAAATCAAAGTCCCTGTTACCCACCACCCGTGGGTGACACACATAGGAGAAATTTTTCTCCTAGATGATCCTCAGCCGGAAGCCAACTTCCCCTTGCAGCCACTAAATAGCTCAATGTGCCACCATCTCTGCCACTTGAGCTAGCCATTGTGATTCCTCGCCCATCCGTTATGATCGTATGTTTGAAGGTGGGCCTTCCAACCTTGAAGGGTATGGCTTTCATTATGTAGTTGGGTAGTTTTGCTTACTTGTCATGGACACTTTTGAACATGGATTAGTGGGGGGATTCAGTGGAAAGAATGGGCTTGGTTTGTATGCTTGTCCCCTTGTCCGATTTGGTGGTCAACCATGTATCCTAGTCCCGTGGGATCTCCTTTATTGGCTACTAGCTTCAGGAGTGCTACTATATGGGAAATCCCGATTTTGAAAGCTTGGTCCCACTTCTTGACACCTCATACATCAGTCCCCTCTGCTCATTATAATCCCTTTTAACATATTTCCCACCCAGGTCCACATTTTTCCATTGGGTCCACAAGAAGTTGGCGTCCCTGTGCCCTTATCCACACTTTAGGTCTGTCTTGGAACGATGCCCCAGAGGTTGATGTAGCTGAAAAGAAAGATAAAAGAATAATTTGGTTGCGCTCAATAGGAAAGGTACCATAAGATGCAAAAAGAGGGTCGGGACATACAATTTAAGCACGTGGGCAAAAGTCATCATGAGCTCTACCCCTATCATCATGGCCATTACCCTGGTTCCTAGGGCCCCTATATGAGCCCCCTGCATCACTAAGGAACCGATGGTTGTCCCAACCATTGGTGGGTGATGAATTGCCCAACCTTAATGGGGTATTCACTACCAAGGTTACTTGGGAGCGGGAACAGGAGCGACATTTTCAGAAGCTCTCGGTCCAGGAGCAAATTTTTATATAATATATATTTGTTTATATTTTGATGCATATATGTCAACAAAAACATGTAGAATGATGAATTAGATATAAAAAACATAAAAACATAGATTGAACCATATAACATCAATCATCTAGAAGTTATAATCTTCATCAAGCACGTCCACAAGTTAGTAACATACAAGATATTGAGTCTGATGATTCATTAATCTGAAAGTTTCAAGCTTTCAAAATTCAATATATAACATTTATCATCATTGATCACCAAAGTTATACTTGTAAGTTAAGTGTAACCATTACAACAAAGAATATCTAACATGAAATGAAATGTCATAAAATGAAATGAAATGCAGCAACTTTCACCTTTCACGAAGCATCACAATCATAATTCATTACCAATGAGTTATAATTTCCAACTTCAAACTTCAAACTTAAATTGTCATATATTTTTTACAAAAATTATCATAATAAATATGAAAGAGTCAACAATTATAAAAACTACTAGAAACTAGAAAAGACAAGTAAATCTATTATCTATTGCTAATTTTTGGGCCTCTTGCCACAAGAAATGTCTAATTTCTTAGCAGGTCATAGTGTTCTTCTAGGAGTCTCCTCCCGCATAGTTGCACAGCCAGAACCAGAAGGCACATGCCCTCAAGGTGAGGATGTACATGGAGGCGGCGACAACAAAGGAACAATAGTTGGCACTCGAGCACTGGCGCCGCTACTGGATGATGGGGGTGGTATGGTTGTTGTTGCTTCATCATCATCCCTCAAAAGTTTTTCCTCCAATTCTTCAAGATGTATAGTGCCATCCTCCAAATTATCGTCCTCTAAGTTGTTGTCCCAAATTTTATATTTTGGATCCTCATAAGCCCGATCACAATAATGACTCAACAAGCTCAAGTTGTAGTGCACATAAACCAAGCTTTATGCCCGATTTTCCTTGAGTTTGTTTATTCTGACATTGTGTGAAGCTGTAGGTGCTCCAACACCTCTCTGTAGAAGAAGTATTTTCAACCTGTGAGAGAACTTTTTTTGCCAATTTTGGCAAAAGTCCCATGCTGCCATATGCTTCCCACCATGTGAGAGCATCAAATCTGTCTCTGTCTATCTTCCATTGCATGCAAAAAAGCAAACAAACCAGTGCAACTGAAGTATCTGCCTAATTCAAGATGCAGATTAGCACACTCCTCCTTGTTAGGTACTAACTTGTCTAATGCTTCCATATATCCTTTAGATACCTTTGGATCTGTATGGGGTTTGATCCTAACCGTACCCCCAGGTGCAGGTTGGCCCAACCAAGATGGAGAATAGTATTTTGGCATAAAGATATATGCTAAGGCATGTAGTGGAACATTAAGTTTATTCCACCGTGCACACACACAATTGTGAATCATTGTATACAAGTTGGGATCATTTTCCTGAATAATATCTTTTATTGGCCCCAACATGCTATCCATCTACTCATACACCTCCCCAATCACTAGTTTATCTGTGTCTGCAAAACGAATCTTGATATGACAACACTGCAGCCCTAGTTTCTCGCACGTGTGGGAGGTTTCCTTGTATATTTGACTCTTTTCTCCTTTGCTTGAGAGAGCTTCTTCTTCGCTTGAGTAGGAGGCCTTATAGGCCTAAGTTTCTAGCCCAAACAATGAGAGATGAGCAACTGTGATGTCGCTGCTATAGTGACTGCAGACAACCCTCCTTTCCTCGTACGTGTGACTATAATTCACACTAAAAACAATACAAACTTCGGTTATGTCTCCTCCGTCTTCGCTACACTAGAGGCTCGTTATACTTGTCTTTCTTCACCCCTTACTCGACTTCTCTTGCTCACTGATTTCAGAGGTATGATTGCTTGTCGTTGGAGGAGTGGACAACCTCTATGTATAGAAGTTTGTCCCTCCTTTAGGCCGACTTGACTTTTCTTCTTTGGAATTGCTTCTTTTGGTGATGTCGTTGCATGGAGGACTTTTTGAATTTGCTTGGAGGTATTCTTTTGACTCTTATACAAATATATACATGGTGTAACATGCCCTTAAGGGTCTTCAACATTTTCTTTTGACTCTTTGACTTACCTATAACACTTTGACATGTGCTAGACCTATTTCAATGAGCAAGAAACTCATTGATAAATATAATAAAAATAATATTTCTTTTCTCGTATAAATACAAATATCAAAGTTACATTTATGAAGACCAAACCTAGTTACACTTTCTTCAACAAAGAGCAGTCTCCTCCACTTGTTCAAAACCTTGCTTGTCAACTGCATTGTCAAGGACACCGCTCACAAACAGATCACAGATCAATACACCAGTATTTTGACGTGGTTAAAACCCTCAGAGAGGGAAACAGTCCACGGCCTGCGCCAACGTGGCTACTACAGGCAATTTATTAATAAAAGAATGAAAATTTACATAAGCTTCTCTCATGCACGGTTAACCTACAAATGACCCTCCATGCGCTTTAAATAGAATTCATGGACCAATCGGGTGTCAAGCCACGGATCAAGTGTCGGTAATACCGAGGAGAGAATGAACCGTCGGATCACTACATATCGTGACCGTCGGATTGTAAGTTACAAATGTACATAGTAAAGAAACACACTTTACCTAACTCTATACTAGACCAAGTTATACTTAACTATTCCTACGTGTCGGAATATCCTAACAGTCCTTTAATACCTGCTAGTGTTGACTTGATACCATGCTAGCCAGTGACTCTCTTACCTTCAAAAGGCTCCTGATGGTGATGTAATAGCTAGCAAATCTTACCTTCAAAAGGCTCCTGATGGTGATGTAATAGCTAGCAAATCTAGTCTTTGCAATCTTCAACAGCTCCAATCTTGAGTGGCTGCAGAAAAGCCCATGGGTTTTGCCATGATTTGTAATAAATTTTATCATTTTTCTGCCTCTCTTGTACAAATCACCAATCCATTTGTATTGATGGTTTTTGCTCTTAATAATATCATGCATTAAAAAGTTCATTGTGTGAACCAAACACCTAGACCAAAATATGGTGGGGTATTTATCTTCAATAATTGCTCCCACTACCTTACAATTAGCAACATTATCAGTGATGACTTGGATGACTTTGTATAACCCAATACATTCGATTGTTTCAAGTAATGTTTATGCAATCTTGATGGCGGTCTTGAACTTGCCTGAGTAATCATATGCTGAAAGGAAGATGGCACTACTAACAGACACAACAAGAACACTTATCAATGGCTTGCCTTTTACATTTGTCCATCCATCAGATACAATGGACACCCCATGCTCATTCCAAGAATTTGTCATTTTACTCAAAGAATGTGCTATTTTTTCTTTTCATGATCAAGTACAAAGGTTCTAGCCTTGTCATACCCAGGGCTCTTGTATCCTTCGGGGGCATCATTTATGCCAGAAACCCTAAGTTGCACGAAACG
>APFE031652211.1:56096-68330 GCA_000404065.3 Pinus taeda
TACGGCCTGAAACACGTTTCACGGCCGTACCAAACGCGGAAACGCGTTTCATTTCCGTTTCCTCAAGGAAACGCCCCCCCAACGTTTCCTGCAACATAGCAGAAACCATTTCATGCCAATAAGGTCAACGAAGAACATTGAATGGTATCCCACATGCATAAAGAAACCGATAAGTTTTTGAATCCACATCATTCTTACACCCTTCGTCAAGGAAATATGATATGGTTTTTTGCCTTAAACAGATGTTTGTTCATGTGCCTCCATATCCACTGCCATGGGAGGATGTTGATGGAGTTCTTTGTGCATGTGATTGTGAGCTATGTTCAAAGAAACCCTTTGATTTTTTAGATTTGTATTGGGTTTTCTCCTCTTCCCTTATGTATTTGGCTCTTTGTTTAGCTGGCACACTTACACAAGCTTTGATTCCTATTTGTTTATCTCCATCCCATGGCCTTTTCCCACAGAGGTGCCTTCCGCCACAGGTGTATGAACCTATGTAAGTGTTGTTGCAATGGGGGCTTGTAAATTTAGTGGTGCCACCGCCACTGCTACATCTATACTGCAGCTCCCTCTGCATCCGTGCTGCTGCTAGTCCTTCCTCCCAACACTGCATTTGCACTGCAACTCTCTCTCAAATGTTGCATCATGCTGCCTATAACACTGCACTGCTAACTACTGCATTGCAACTCAGTTACCGAAAAGTAAGTAGCCGATCTACCCAAATACTTACATCCTTGTCAGTTCGGAAGCCTCCTGATGCTGAAGCTACCTCTGTTGCTATCCTGTGCTCCCTCTGTTGTCTTTGCGTTGTTGCAAGCACCTTTGTGCCTCGCATTGCTGCAACCATCTCTGTGCTTCTCTGCACTGCTGCAACCAACTCTGTGCCTCTTGCACTGCTGCAACCTCCACTTACGCTGGTACAAACCTATGCACTCTAGCACCTCCTTGTTGCTCCATCCGCATCTTGCTTCTACCGACATTTGTCATCCTACTACTCTCACTCGGGGCTCCCGTAGCCGGATATGATCCAAGAGTTCGGGTACCTTAAGGATCCTGCACCTCATCTTCTATAGTCCTCCTGACTACAACTTGATGTCTCCCTACCTCTTCACTAGAGGTGCATGAACACTTAGGGCACAGTCATCATCCGTTTCGACTTCTTTCTTCGCCTTAGCCGGAGCTGCCTTGGAGTCAAAAGCCTCTCCCTTATTCTTCTTCCTAGGACACTGGGTTGCATAATGACTTAGCTCCCGACAATGGAGGCACTTCACCTTGGAGATGTCCTTCTTCTTTCTCTTCCCCTGCTGTCCTGCAGATGCAAGAGTTGCATCCTCCTCCTCTGTCTTGATTCGACCCCCTTTGATGCTACTCCCCGCCTTGGTCAACCGTCTGATCTCTGTGAAAATTCTATCACTATAGCAATTGATTTATTTTACCTACTTATTTCCTAATAAGTTATTTATGAAAACCCTTCAATTAGCATTAAAATAAATTATGCTGCAGATATCACACCATAATATAGAAACAAATACATGCACAAGAATCAAACACATCAACACATATTTTTGGACAATTGTCCTTGGAAAAACCCAATGCGGAAAAACTGGTGCAGTAGAGGAGGATTTTTATTATTCAGCAATTCTTCAGTACAACTGGGTGCCAAACTGGCTTACCCAACAAAGAAAAATTCTCCAGCACTTCTCCCAGTCTCATCATCAGGCTTCCTGGCCTTTGCGCAGCTCCCAGACCCTCTGCATCAGCATTGGGCCTCTCTGTGTCACCCACGCAGGCCCTCTAGTGACTGCGTTGTTTTTCTGCCTCTACGTCTGCCTGAGAGGCTCTGTGTCTGCCTGAGCGGCTCTGTGTCTGCCTGAGCAGCTCTGCGTCTGCCTGAGCAGCTCTGCGTCTGCCTCTCTAACCTCTGCGCTGGTCCTCTGATGCTATTCTTGACTCCCTGTTCTGTACCCGTTGCCTCTTGCTGCTCTCCAGACCACTAGTTCGAATTTCTCAGCTAACCCCACTCCAGAAATCGAACTAACTGGTCTCCCTCATTGTGTTCTCCAACAAACCCTTAAGCCTCTTCTTATACTTTTCATGTTGGTCCTTCAACGGTCGATATTAAATCTCTAATCAATGACTAAGATTAGATTTGGCTTGATCTATGACTATTGGAACCTTCTAATTCAGTTTTATATTATTACCGATTAATATTTTATTTTTCCTAAGTTTAGACTTAGGAACTCCATTAAAATATTAATTATTTTAATATCTCCCAAAATGGTTAGAATCTGCCCAAACCATTTCCGAGTCTTGGAGATCTCATGTGCTTTAGCCTCTCCAACAATTTTCATGGTTACAACACATCCGATGCTACCCCAAATCAACACTCCCTCTTAGCGAGGACTATGCTCTAGTAATTCTCCATACTGAGCATCACTTTGACTATACGACACCGGTACCTGTGTTGATGCTAAGCCTCCCCGCCCAACATCCTCGGCACTGCTGCATCCTGTACTGCTACCCATGGCTCTCCCTCTGCCACTGCTGCATCTGTATGACAACTCCCTCTGCGTCCGTGTTGCTGCTGGTCCATTCCCCCAACACTGCACTGCAACTCCCTCTACATCCGTGTAGCTATTGGTCCTTCTTCCCAACACTGCATTTGCACTACAACCTCTTCTCATCATGTTGCATCGTGCTACCGCTGGCTGCTACTGCACTGCAACATCACTCCTATTTCTGCTATTGAAATGGATTCTTTGTCATCCCCATATTTTTCCTGAAATAATCAAACCTTGTTCTTCCAAGGGCCTTGGTGAGGATATCTGCCACCTGTTCTCTTGTAGGAGTGTAGCTCAACTGTGCAACTCCCCGTTGGACATAGTCTCTGACAAAGTGATACCGGATATCAATCATGAAACACTGGATTCTCAGAGAGCTTGATGCAACTCTGATTATCACACATGATCCTGGTCGCCTCCATCTTTCTTCTGAATAGGTTCACAAGCAGTTTTCTAAGCCATATGGCCTTGCATGAAGCTGTGCTTGCATCCATATACTCTGCCTCAACTGAGCTCAGAGCTATGGATTTATGTTTCCTACTGCACCAGGAGGTCATTTTTGATCCAATGTTGAAATAGTACCCGGAGGTACTTTTCCGATCCACTGAACTTCCAGCCCAATCTGCATCAGTAAATCCACTTAATCTGATATCCTTACTCCTAGTATACAAGAGTCCATAATCAACTGTTGCTTGTATATATCTGAGAACATGTTTGGTTGTTGCCCAGTGCGCCCTCTTCAGCTCCTCCATGAAATGACTGAGGGTGTTGACAGCGTAACAAATGTCTGGCCTGGTATTGACCAGATACATCAGGGACCCTATGAGCTGTCTGTATAAGGTGGGATCAACATCCTTGTCTTTTGATGCATCAATTTTCTTCCAGTTGGTGATCATTGGAGTAGCCATGGGTCTACAATCCTCCATCCTGAATCTCTTCAGAATTTCTGTAGCATATCTCCCTTGTCCAAGGAAGATCTCCCCCTTTTGCTGCCAAACTTCCAACCCCAGGAAATAATGTATCTGTCCCAAATCCTTCATGTCAAATTGTGTGGCTAGATTCTTCTTGCAGTCCCCAATGAGCTTGGATGATCCTGTCAGGATGAGATCATCCACATATAGTACTAGGATTAAAGGCTCATTCTCTACAACCAGATAGTAGAGATTTGGATCTGCGCCACTCTTCACAAATCCCATCTTCTGCAAGTAGCCATCAATTCGACCATACCATGCTATAGGTGCCTGTTTTAGCGCATATAAGGCTTCCTTCAATCTACATGCATGAAACTTCTTCTCATGTGTCTCAAAGCCTTCTGGTTGTTCAATGTATACCTCTTCTTCTATCACCCCGTTCAGAAATGTTGTTTTGACATCCATCTGATGAATCTCCCATCCCATCTGTGCTGCAAGAGATATCACGGTTCTAATAGATGTATACCTGGCTACTAGGGCGAAGGTCTCTTCGTAGTCAATTCCTTCCTTTTGCGCATACCCCTTAGCCACAAACCTAGCTTTGTATTTTTCCACACTGCTGTTTGCAGCGTATTTAATCTTGTAGATCCATCTCGAACCTACCACCGATCTGTCTTGAGGCCTTGACACTACCTCCCAGGCATCATTCACCATTATGGAGTTGTACTCTTCTACCATCACATCCAACTAAAACTTGATGTTGAGTAGCCTCCTGAAAATTGGCAGGCTCCCCATCCTGAGATACTAATACTTGATATCTATTTGGCTATTTTCTCTCCCTCTTATCGTTCCTTGGTGCACTGATGAAATCCTCTGCATCTCGTAGAATCTAACGAAGATCCCTGCTCGTTCTTCCTTTGCCAGCAGGCGATTCTGTTAGCTCCTCCTCCTCCTATGATTTTTCTTGATCCGAGGAAGAATTCTTTACTTCCGTTGGCTGAAGAGGTTTGACCAATGACTCTTCTTTTGACTGCTCCATGGAAGGCATTCCTTGAGATTTTTTGAGAGCCCTGCCCTCCATGAACTTCACATCTCGTTGAACTACTACCTTCCTGCTCCCTGGAAGATAGATTCTGTATGCCTTAGTGTTGTCGCTATATCACACTAGATATCCTTTCTCTGCAGTTTGATCCAACTTTTTCCTCTTTTCCTTAGGTATGCGGCAATGTGCTAAGCTCCCAAATATCCTGAAATGACTGACTTCAGGTGTCTTCCATGTGAAGAATTTCTGTGGAGTAATCTTGCCCATTGCCCGAGGAGGAGTTCTATTTTGAACATAGACTATCGTGTTGCATGCTTCTGCCCACAAGAATTTGGGCATATCCTGATCATACATCATGGCCCTAGCTGCTTCTACAATAGTTCTGTTATTCCTTTCTGCTACTCCATTATGCTCTGGATTGTAAGGGGTTGTCCATTCCCTTTTGATGCCTTTCTTTGCACAAAAATCAGTGAAGTCCTTATTGACATACTCTTCGCCATTATCTGAGCACAAAGGTTCTATTTTCTTCCCAGTTAAATTCTCCACCAGAGCCTTGAACTCTTTGAATCAATAGAAAACCTCGTCCTTGGTTTTCAAAAAATAAATCTAAGTTTTCCTTGAGTGGTCATCAATGAAGGTAAGGAAGTACTCGGCACCACTAAGAGGTTTAGTGGACATAGGTCCGCAGATATCTGAGTGTATCAATCCTAGTACACTCTTGGCCCTGTTTTTACTTCTAGGAAATGCAACTTTGGCATACTTTCCTAGAGCACATCCTCTGCATACATCATCTCGTTTTGTACTAAGATTCGAAACTCCTGTTACAGCGTTCCTGAGAATTCTCAGAGCCCTATGGTGCAAATGTCCCATTCTTTTGTGCCATAGTTTGTTCAAATCCTTGTCTTCGTGACTGACTATTAGTGCCATTGGTGATTCTAGTTGCAGTCTGTACAACCTATTACTTTTGATCCTGATCTGTGCTTTCTTTTTCCAGCTCGGGTGTTTGACGTATACTTTCTCCTTGATGAAGAAAACGTCATAGCCTTTGCCTTGAAGTTGCAACACGGAAAGTAAGTTCATCCCCAATCTTAGTACATGCAGCACATTGGTAGCACGAAACCGCTCTCCCATTTCTGTTTGAAAAACTATGGTTCCCTTCTCTACTGGAGTACACTTTGCCTTATTCCCCATGGTGATTTGAAAATTCATCCTTTCCTCCTGATAATTTGAGAAACATTCCCGGATTCCCGTCATATGCCAAGAGGCTCCATTGTCTATATACCATACTTCTGATGATGCAGAGATGGTCACACAAGCCACTTCTTCTTCCAGCCTAGAAGTCAACATAGAGAAATTGAAATTACTCTCTTGTGCAATTTTCTGAAAAGCTGTGCGAGTCTCCTGATGTAGATGCCTCTGCATCATGGTCTTGACCCATAATTGATTTTCCCTTCCTTTCTCTGATAACTTGCTCTGATACCATGTGAAAATTCTATCACTACAGCGACTGATATGTTTTACCTACTTATTTCCCAATAAGTTACTTGCGAAAACCCTTCAGTAAACATTGAAATAAATTATGCTGTTGATATGACACTGTTAAGTTATGGTATGTTCTATGCTTATAACAGTTTACTTATTTTCTTATTTATTCCATAGTACATAAAGTAAAGTGTAGATAGAACATTAAATGATCGACAGAAAACAAGCCAAGACAAGAGACACAAGATGTGGCGGCTAGCTAGGGACAAACCCCACAATGTGTGGGGAAACTCTTTGATCAAATTTTCTTTTATCTTCAATAATTCAGCAGAGAGAAATAGTACAATAATTTGATTTATATCAATAGTGGCAAACCCTAGATCATCAGCATCAGTATTAGCGGCTTCATCATCAAAACTAGGGCAGTCAATATCTCACAAACCGACCGTCGGATCGGCTTGATTCCACCACCAAAAAATGCGGCCTTCAAAGGAGATCCAGATGGACCTACAACACAGTTTTGAGGAGGAGATCTGATGGTCAACGCTGGTCAATCTTTGGATCTGCAGTTGCAGCTTTAGGTTCAGCAGCTTCCTTCCACAAGTGTGAGAAAGAGACCCTTTTCTGCGCAGTAGAGAATAGACTCTTTTCTGTGCAGTAGAGAGAGAGAGATGTGATGAGATGAGTGAGTGCAAATGAGGAAAAGTCCTCTTGTATTTATACACAACTGATGATGTTTGAATAGATGCGACTGTTGGGCTTTTGAGCCTACATAAGTTGTAGGTCGGCTAGATAATTACTCCATAATCAAAATAAATTTATATCTTTATAAATACTTATTGGAATCAGATGATCTTTAGATCAATCCTACACCTCTCGACTAGAGGAATCAATAAAAATATTATAAGCCATGAATAAGATGACCCACATGAATTTTGGCCCTAGTTGCCAATTTTAACACTCCCTCTCAACTAGGGAGAACTTCATCTGCAATCTATCTGTCGGTCGCTACTATTCATCCATCAAATACACCGCCCTGTACAACCTGACCCTTGTCCTGCTCTACTCTATTCTGCCTGTTCTGCTTTGTCTTGTTCTGCCCTGTACTGATCTGTACTGCTCTGCTTTGTTCTGCTCTGTTCTGCTTTGTTCTGTTCTGCTCTACTTTTGTCCGAATTGTGAAGAATAAGAAATGATCGAGGATGTATCATACTAACTCAAAGTTAGTCTCAGAGTATGTACCATTGGTCCCAGACCAGTCTCATAGTATGTACAACTCCTACCACTGGTCCCAGACTAGTAACATCCTCCATTGACTCAAATTCAGTCTCAGAGTACGTATCACTGGTCCCAGACCAGTAATAACTTGACCCGAAGTCAGTGTCATAGAATGTACCACTCCTACCACTGGTCCCAGATCAGTATCATTGATCCCAGATCAATGGAGGTCATCTTAGTGTAGGGATTATGGTAGATACAGCATGCGTCCATCGGTACTACTATGGTCCCTAACTTCATTTCCCTGCTCATTGATTAGATGAGAGGTACTTTCCATGAGTCCCAGACTACATGGGTAGGATGCCTTGATAGGAGAACTAATCAACCCTGTCCTCACAGGAGAACGCATCAATCTTGCTACAATCGCCATGGAAAACACATCAATCCAGGCCTCACAGGAGAGCACATAAATCCTGCTACAATCGCCATGGAGAACACATCAATCCAGGCCTCACAGGAGAACACATCAATCCTGCTACAATCGCCATGGAGATTACATCAATCCAGGCCTCACAGGAGAACACATCAATCCTGCTACAATCGCCATGGAGAACACATCAATCTAGGCCTCATAGGAGAACACATCAATCCTGCTACAATCGCCATGGAGAACACATCAATCTGCTACAATCACCATGGAAAACACATCAATCGAGGCCTCATAGGAGAACACATCAATCCTGCTACAATCGCCATGGAGAACACATCAATCCAGGCCTCACAGGAGAACACATCAATCCTACTACATAGTTGCCACGGGGTGTACGTGTATACCACCAGGGGATAGTGAATCATCTTGTGGTCATATGTTGCTCCAAGAAGTACCCTGCACCCCTTGAAGCTCCGAAAGCTCAATGCATCATACAGGACCCTCATCGGAGGGTCTTTGAACAACTCTAAGTTGTTCTCGGAAAGTCAGGAAATTTACTTTCCAAAGGGGCTTTGTTAGAATGTCGGCGACCTGTTCATCTGTACCGATATGTTGGAGCCTTATAACTCCCCGATGCACCATATCTCAAATATAGTGGTACCTGATATCGATATGGTTGGAGCGATCATGAAATACGGGGTTCTCTGACAAACGAATCCCACTTTGGTTGTCACATAGGATCACGGTGGTATCCAATGTAAATCCAAACAACTCACTGAAGAGCTTTCTCAACCAGACTGCCTCACAGGAGGCCATGCTAGCAGCAATATACTCTGCTTCGGCGGTGCTCAAGGCCACCGACTTTTGCTTCCTGCTCATCCAGGATGTCGAAGCAGAGTCCCAAGGAGAAACAACACCCGGAAGTGCTCTTACGGTCCTCCACATTGCCTGCCCAATCAACATCTGTGTATCCAAGTAGTCTCACATCTCCAACAGTGTACCTTAACCCATAAGTGATTGTGCCTCGAAGATATCTTAATAGATTCTTGGCACCAATCCAATGTATGTGGTGGGGTTCAACCATATGTTGACTCAACGTGTTGACTGTGAAGCATATATCTGGACGAGAGTTCACTAAGAACATTAATGCTCTGACGAGTTGTCGATACTCCGTAGCATTTCGTAAAACAGGGCGAGCAACACTACCGCTTAACTTCTTGAAGTCAAGCTCCATCGAGGTAGTTATAGGCTTGTAGTCCACCATACCGAATCTTTCCAATATTTTCACCACATATTTTCCTTGAGATAGGAAAATTTCCCCTGGCTTCTGCCACACTTTAAGTCCTAGAAAATAGTGCATTGGTCCTAGGTCCTTCATTTCAAATTCAGAAACCATCTCCCTCTTACATTTGTGAATGAGAGGGTCTGCACCTGTTAGAAAGAGGTCATCCACATACAGCACCAGTATGAGAGGTTTGTCATCCTCTACCTTAAAGTAAAGGTTAGGATCGGCTTCACTGCTAGTGAATCCCAGCTTCATTAAGTAGCTATCGATCCTCTCATACCATGCTCGGGGTGCTTGCTTCAGCCCATAGAGAGCCTTCTTCAACCTGCATACATGAGATTTTCAATCATAAATCTCAAACCCTTCGGGTTGCTCCACTTAGACCTCTTCTTTGATTGAACCATGCAAGAACGCGGTCTTGACATCCATCTAATGTAGGTTCCATCCTTGTGAAGCCGCAAGGGCTATGATTGAGCCGATTGTCGTATATCTGGCAACAGGTGCAAATATCTCATCATAGTCTATACCTTCATTCTGGGAGAAACCATAAGCAACAAAACGAGCCTTATACTTTTCCATACTTCCATCTACTGCATGCTTTATCTTGTAAAGCCATTTTGACGTGACGACTGTCTTGTCCTGGGGTTTGGGAACTACTTCCCAGACACATTCTTCATAATAGACTCATATTCTTCGGTCATAGCATCCTTCCATGATGCTTGACGGCATCTGAGAATGATGAAGGCTCATTTTGTATAATCGTGCTCATGATGGTCAGGTATCGCTGATACCTGTTAGGTTTCTTACTTTCACGGAAGGTTCCTCGGGGTGCAGCATGTCCTTCAACATCATCAAGTAGCCCCCTAAGCCATGAAGGCTTTTTCCTGGAAGAGGAAGGCTCATGTGGAGGAGGATCAATCGGATCCATGGGTTCTTCCACATCAGGCATTGATTCATCATCCTTTTCTTTCGGTTCCCTGGTGTCGGCTTCTTGAGAGCTCCTCTAAGTCGGAAGATTGTCCACCTTGTTGAGAGCCATATCTTCGTCAAAAGTGACATCATGGCTAATCACGACTTCCCTTTGACCGGCTACATAGATTCTATAACCTTTAGTATTATCACCATAGCCCACGAAAATTCCTTTCTTTCCAGGTGCACCCAATTTGTTTCTTTTCTCTTTTGGCACATGAAAATATACCGGACTTCCAAAAATTCTAAAATGAGAAACATCAGGTTTCTTACCGGTGAACATTTCTTCAGGAGTTTTGAAACCCAATGCTTGATGAGGGCATCGATTTTGTACATATACGGCAGTGTTTGCAGCTTCAGCCCATAGGAACTTCGGAAGTCTTTGATCATGTAGCATGGCCCGGACAGCTTCCATAATCGTACAATTTTTCCTTTCTGCCACACCATTCTGTTCAGGGGTATATGGTGTAGTAGTCTCCCTTTTGATGCCAGCCTCTTTACAAAAGAGATGAAACTCGTTAGATTCATATTCAATCCCATTATCAGTTCTTAAGATCTTGATCTTCTTTTTGGTTTGATTCTCGATTAGGGCTCTAAAGTGTTGAAACCAAGAGAACACTTCATCCTTCTTTTTCAAGAAGTATATCCAGGTCTTTCGAGAATAGTCATCTGTAAAAGTAAGATAATATGAATATCCTCCCAAGGAGTTCACAGGCATCATACTAGATATGTCTGAGTGAACTAGTTGTAATATATCGAAGGTCTTGCTTTGACTTGAGGGGAATGGTCCCCTTTTGAGCTTTCCTTCAGCACATCCCGAACATACACCTTCTTTCTCTACTCAGAATTTGGGCATCCCTGTGACCATCTGTCTTATATCGGGTAGAGCTTTGTAATGAAGGTGGGAAAACCTTCGATGCCAAAGTTCGGACTGAAGAGTTGTGTCACAAGACATGACACCTAGTGGACTTCCACCGACCTGCTATAAGGAATCAACTCGAAACCCAAGAGTGAAAGCATTTTTAACATTATTTTTCCATATACGTACCTTGCCATTGCTGAAGGTTACCTTGTAGCCTTTGTCTTCCATTGCCGAGATGGATACCAGGTTCTTTTTGAGATCAGGTACATATAATACATCTTGTAAGTGGATCGTATTACCTTGATTCAATTTGAGAGAAACATTGTCTACACCTTTCACGGGGTATTTCATGTCATCTCCAAGGACAATTTCTAGCTTAGTTTCTTTCTCTATCAGATTATGGAGAACTTCTTTGTAACCAGTGAAGTGCCTTGAGGCACCACTATCTATGAGCCAAATTCCCATTGAGTCCGAAGGAGCAGAGGTAGATAGAGCAACTGGCAGATAATATTCATCCTGCTTATTGTCAATAGTGTTAGATTCATACCTGGAATTTCTAGCCTTCTTGAATGATTGTCCTCTTCCTTGATTTCCAACACTCCTTTTACCTCTGCCATTAGATTTGCCATTTCTTTGATTGCCATGGGAGGGATTTTGATCATCGTCTCGGTGAGAGTCCTTTCTATCAGGGCATTCCCTTGTATAGTGACTTGATCTATTGCAAATGTAACATCGCCCTTTTCTTCCACCCTTACGTCCAACCTTTCTTTTTGATTTAAACCCAAAATTATTTCTTTTCTTAGCATGAGAAGAAAAGGCAGTAGGAGGACCTTTAGGCAAGGGCATTTCTTGCTCTTCTACCCTTGTTTCTTCTTGAATGCATCTAGCCATTAATTCTTCGAAACCAGGAGTTACATTATTGTTCAGAAGAGTAGTCTTGAACACATACCATTCGGATGGTAATCCTCTAAGAGTTGTGAGTGCCATTTCTCTGTTAGTAATAGTCTCCCCAATAGATAGAAGATCGTTCTTGATCTCGGTGATTCTTAAGAAGTATGCTTGCATACTCTCGTCTTTACCCTTCTTGATTTCCCTCAGCTTATTTTTAAGAAACAAAACTTAATTTGCATCATTAACTTTAAATAAACTCACCAGTCTATTGTAGATTTCCTTGGAGGTGTCCAGTTCAGAGATGTAGGCCACCAAGTGCTTGTCGATAGAGTCTCGGATGATCTTCTTTGTTTTGACTTCTCCGTTTTTCCATTTGTTCCAGGCAGCAGCGGATGCATTTGATGGAGGCTCAATAATACTGCCTCTTACATGGTCCAACACTCCTTGGTCTTCTAGGGTTAGATCGATGGACATCTTCCATCCGTGATAGTCAGCTTTCTCACGAAGCTTGTCTTCGGCAGGAAAGAGTGTTGAGGACCCCATAGTTCTTTTAGGATAGCCTTGCCAATCTTCTCTTCGGTGA